>BJCM01061765.1:0-21752 GCA_018326385.1 Flaveria bidentis
GAGTTTTCAGGGTAGCATATAAGATGATGTTGAGATTCTATGCTATCTCTTTCAGTCACATACAGGGTTGAACTCCTTTGATTGTTGGAGTTACCAGATGAACATTGTATGCTTATCTCCATCTGGTATCAACTGAGAATACCATACAACTCAGTCAAAGTGAGAGTCTTGAGGTTCTTAGTCCTCTTGATGACAACACAATAATGTGTCCATTGCCTAGGAAGAGAGGATATGAACTTCCTTTCAATGTCCCTGTTTTCAAGAGTCACTCCAACATCCACTAGAGTGTCCAAAATCTCAACATACATGAAGTATTATTCAGTCATGGTTTCACCTATTTTGAAGGTGAAATTTTCAAACTACTGCTTTAGGAGATCCTTCTCTCCTTGGCTTCAGTAGAATCCTCTTATATTAGTTTCAATGCATCCCACAACTACTTAGCTGTTTTGCATTTTGGAAACCTCTGTATACAGAGTTTGGAAGAGCAGTTTGAAGGGCTGCATGGCTTTCTGATCAATTTCTACTCTCTTTCTATCTTTATCAGAGTAGTCAGCCATAGCCTTTGGAATCATACCACCTCCAGCAGCAGCTGAGAGGTGCTTGGCGTGTAAGGTCCTAAGTCAACAAACTCCCACATCCTAAAATCTTGAGACTTGATGAAACCTTCCATTATTTTGCACCAAGTGTCAAAATCTTCAAGAGTGATCAGTGGGGACTTTGTCATAGTTTTAATTTCCATATCAGCTTTAATGATAGCTGCCATTTGTGATGTTAAGTATTTTGTGTGTGTGTGTGTGAGGGATCTTAAGATGGTGAGATCTTACTATCAAGAGCCTAGAATGCCTTGATACCAATTTCAGGACCATTTAAAGGGGGTTTGGTCACTTACAACACATAACAAAATGAGGATAGATTGATTTTAGAACACTTAACATATCAAATGGGGAACTAGAAACCAGTTACAATGATACAAAGAAACACAAGTAATTGAGAGACGGAACAAGAACGAAATACACAAGTGTTTGGTTTTGAAGAATGTTTTATATTGCTCTCTAGTTCCTTATAAGTGTTACAAAGCATATGTTAAGATACAAAGGACCAGAGATACTTTATACTACATCCTACAACCGGCCATACTTTGAATGTCAGCTAGATAAATGATCTAGACAACAACAAAATAAATGTAGAGTCAAAAGGCAGATTGTTTTTTGACTAGTAACTATGATATGCCATAGCTCACATCCTAATATATAACAAAAATGATAAAAGTACATAAAGTAGAAAGAAACAGACTCAAGACCTTAATGTAAAGTTTACCTAAAGGATGGACTTTTTCACTAACTTGTGAAAGTTGGTGAGTCAAATAGAGTTGCAGCAGAAAGGTGGTCTAGCTTTATGGTAAAAGGTACATCTGATAAAACACGTACTCAAAAGTATTAGGAAGAAATCTATCTACATAAACTGGCTTCGGAAGACTTCATGTTTGTCTTCGGAAGATATTGGTCTTGGCTTCAGAAGATGTCACACTTAGAATCTTTTCTAATACCGAATGTGAAACTTCCAAAGCATTTTACTTCAGCACTTTGTGCATGCATGTAGGACAGACTGTATGTATGTTTTGGATTGCATCAGCCTTATATGAAACCTTACATTAACTATGTTGTATTGTTTTGCAAAAGCAGTCATTAATATATATGAAATGGTTTTAAGTTATTCCGCTACAAAAGTTATAGTAAATTTAAATGTATGATTTATGTTTAATGTACGATGATTGACCAACTGTGAGTGTTCCAGGAACGGGGCCTTACATGTTGGTACTAGTGCCAAAGTTTAAGAGAAATGGGTAAATATTTTCAAAATAAACCTAAACTGATAATGGGACAAAATGGAAGGATGCCAGCCCGAGTAACTACGTGCCATTAGGTATTTTCTTTAATGTTAACCGACATTGTACGCACATGTTATGTGGTTTATGTGCTCTTAGTAGATTTAGATACTAATGTAGTCAGGATAGGAAATGCTTGGGGTATGAAGAGTAAAGTAAGTGGCTAATCACAACTAGCAACTGTAATTAAGGACTTACTATACTTGACATAAACTGAGCTACTACCTTGAATGATCGTGTTGGTGTTTGAATCTTATAGTGTGTTAGAGGATGGCTGGAGGTAGATCATTAAAGGGTTCCTAAGGTGGACATCGTGGAGGTCATGGTGGACATGGTGCTCAACCACAGGTCAAAAGAGGGAAGGCTGGAGCTAAGGATGCGGCTCATGAAGAGCCTAGGACCCCTCATTTGGAGGGTGGTGATAAGAAGAGTGCCAACTTTAGGGCCTCAGTGAATGAGGCGGTGGTGGAGGAGGTTCACCGGCTCATGCAGACGTTCTTACCGTCTATGGTGACCGAAGTGATCAAAGTTGTATGAGAAGGTGAGAGGAAGGAGAGGAATAGGTCCTCAGGGTAGAAGGAGCAACTAGAGACTGAGACGGTTGTCCCTAGTGATGAGGAGGACGAAGAAGAGCCTATGCATAAAGCAACACGATGCTGTAACTATGGGGCATTTCAAAGAAGCAAGCCCCCAGCCTTTGATGGCAATGGTATTGCCGCTGCTGCTCACCGATAGGTGAGAGAGATGGAGGTTTTTCTTGATATAAGCAAGTGTTGGGAAGATCAGAAGGTGAAGTTTTTCACTCATCCGTTTGTGGACTCATCTTTGTATTGGTGGGACAATATCGTCCAAGCCGAGGGTAATAGGGCAATTGGTACAATGAGATGGAGTGAGCTAAAGAAGTTGAGAATTGAGGAGTTCTATCCTCATAGGGAATTGGATAAGGTGGAGAAGGAGTTCCTGCAACTGGAGGTGGGAACCATGTCGCATCAGCACTATACCACCAAGTTCAATGAGATGGCACGGCTGGTGCTGGATCAAGTGATGCCTCTGTCATGAATGAACAAGAGATACATCCAAGGATTGCCGGCGAATATTTGCAGGCATATGATTGCCGCTCGGCCAAGTACAACGATGGATGACCTGGCGGGAAGGTTGTATGATGAGCGAGAAGCGGTGGTGACTGAGGTGAGTAAGAAGGATGGTGGAGACCAAAATTGGAACGGGAAGAGGTTTGGACGTGGGAGGGTTGCTCCAAACAACAAGGTTGCAAGGGTGGAGGATCGGCGTGTAGTCGCACCCGGTGCAGGGTCGAAAAGAGTGTAGGTTGGGATCCAATGTCTGTTTCAGGTGTGGAAGGGCAGGACATAAGGCGAAGAACTGTGGGGTAAGGAGGTGTTATAACTATGTTGAAGAGGGTCACATGAGCAGCGACTGCAACAAGCCAAGGGTTGAGAGTTTCGGAGCGAAGAAGGCAGCGGGGACCGAAGGGTAGAAAGCAAGCGTTAGGGCTTTCACGATGACCCAGTAGGAGGCTAGGACAAACTCCGATGTCATGTCAGGTACGTTTCTAGTAAACCAAACTCTATCTTCTATGTTATTTGATTCTCTTGCTAATAAGGGTTTTATTTCCATTGCATTTTGTGCTAATTTTCCTGTTAGTAGTAGGAGTATTGATAAGCCCTTCGATGTAGAAACTTCCATAGGTAAGTTTACCAGGATTGTTGATCTAATAGAAGGTTGTCACATAGAACTAAAAGATCATAAGTTTCCTACTAGACTGTTTATGATTACCTTAGGCGGGTTCAATGTGGTCCTACGAATGGACTGGTTAGCGGCTTATGAGGTGGACATTGGGTGTCGCAAGAAAATGATTAGACTAACAGCGTCTGACGGGAGTTCGATGACAACCTACGGTAATCGAGTCACTTCGATCCTGAAAGTGATTTTAATGGTGGTGGTGGGAAAGTGCATGAGACATGGATGTAGTGCCTACTTGGACTACATGAAAGATGTGTATACGCCAACACCATAACTGTCTGATGTACCAATTGTGTGCGATTTCCCGATGTGTTCCCCGAAGATTTACTAGGTGTGCCACCAGACCATGAGATCGAGTTTCAGATCCTGATACCCGGTGCCTAACCTGTTGCTAAGGTATCGTATTGTTTAGCTCCCTCTGAGATAGTGGAATTGATGGAGCAACTACAAGAGTTTCTTAATAAAGGGTTCATCCGGGCGAGTATCTCTTCATGGGGTGCTCTGGTCTTAT
Source organism: Flaveria bidentis (assembly GCA_018326385.1). NCBI lineage: Eukaryota > Viridiplantae > Streptophyta > Magnoliopsida > Asterales > Asteraceae > Flaveria > Flaveria bidentis. Next base: position 4,158 of record BJCM01061765.1, read on the forward strand.
TCGTGAAGAAGAAAGACGGTAGTATGAGGATGTTTATCGACTACCATGAGTTGAATAAGTTAACGGTGAAGAATCGGTAACCGTTGTCGAGGATTGATGACTTGTTTGATCAGCTCCAAGGTGCCAGTTGGTTCTCTAAGATTGATCTTTGATCTGGTTACCATCAATTGAAGGTGCAGGAGCATAATATTTTCTTAAAACAGCTTTTCGTACGCGTTATGGACATTACGAGTTTCTTGTGATGTCATTTGGCTTAACCAACACGCCAACTACTTTTATGGACTTGATGAATCGAGTATGTCGGCCAATGTTGGATAAATCAGTGATTGTGTTCATTAATGATATCCTGATTTATTCGAAGAATGAGGAGGAGCATGTCAGTTACATTTAGGAGGTGTTGGATACGTTTAGAAGTTGTATGCCAAGTTCTCTAAGTGTGCGTTCTAGTTACGCGAAGTTCAATTTTGGGTCACGTGGTGAATCCCGAGGGGATTATCGTGGACCTAGCTATAGTGGAAGTTGTGATGCAATGGAAGTCTCCAAAGAAGCCATCTAAGATTTGTCATTTCTTGGGGTTGGCGGGATATTACAGAAGATTCATTCAAGACTTCTCTAAGATATCTTCTTTATTAACCAAGTTGACCTGTAATGATGTGAAGTTTGTATGGAGTCAAGATCAAGAGAATGCTTTTAAGGAGTTAAAGGTGAGGCTGAATCAAGCCCCTGTATTATCGTTACCCGAAGGAAGCGAGGATTTGGTGGTTTATTCAGATGCATATTACTCAGGGATAGGTTGCATGTTGATGTAGTGAGGGAAGATTATCACATACACATCCTGATAGCTTAATGTTCATGAGTTTAATTATTTTACTCATGACTTGGAACTAGCATTTGTGGTCTTTGCATTGAAGATTTGGAGGCACTACATATATGGGACAAAGTGCATAATCAAAACTGACCACAAGAGCTTGAAGTACTACTTCAAGCAGGAAGATTTAAATATGAGGAAAAGGAGATAGTTGGAACTCATAAAGAATTATGATTGCGAGATCCATTACCATTCGGGCAAGGCCAATGTTGTGGCAGATGCCTACAGCCAAAAGGAGAGGCATGAACTGATTCGGGTGAAGGCTTATCAGTTGGTTATGACCTAAAACATGATGAAGCATGTCAAGGAGTTTCAAGATGACACGTTGAAAGTAGATCGTCTAACCTCCGAAAAGATGAGAGGTATGGTTGCAGAGTTGGGTGAAAACACTCTTGGTCTTAGGACCCGATTCGGACAAATATGGATTCCATGTTATGGGGTTTTACGTGGAAAGATCATGAAAGAAGCTCATAAGACTCGATACTCCATTCATCCCCGTACTACAAAGATGTATCAAGATATGAAAAAAGATTATTGGTGGCTGGGTATGAAGCACGACGTAGCGGAGTATGTGAGTAAATGCTTTACTTGCTTGCAAGTGAAGCCAAAGCATCAGAAGCCGTACGGGAAAATCCAACCTCTAGATATACCCGAGTGGAAGTAGGAGCATATCACTATGGACTTTATTACAAAGTTACTGCGTACCACGATGAAAAGTGCTCACTTTCTACCGATCCGCGTGACGTATTTATCCGAGAGGTTGGCAGATCTATTAATCAAAGAAATTGTAACTCATCATGGTGTGTCGATGTCTATTGTGTCTAACAGTGACTCTCGGTTTACATCTAAGTTTTGGAATAGCTTTTATGATGCTATGGGGACAAGGTTACACATTCGCACGACTTATCATCCACAGACAGATGGTCAGTCAGAAAGAATCATTCAGACGCTAGAGGATATACTTCATGTGTGCGTCATTGATTTTGGAGGAAGTTGGGATGACCACTTACCGTTAGCTTAATTCTCATACAATAACAGTTATCATGCTAGCATTGGTATGCCTCCTTATGAGTTTCTATATGTTGGAGATGTAGTACACTCGTTTGTTGGGGTGACATCAGTCAGAAGGAGTTAGGAAGTATTGAGGTGATCGAGGCTACGACTGAGAAGCTAGAAAATATCAAAGCCTTTATAAAGGCAGCTAAAGATAGACAGAAGTCATATGCTGATAAGAGGCATAGACCGATTGAGTTCAAGGTGGGTGATAGAGATATGTTGAAGGTCTCATCTTGGAAGGGTATCATTCGGTTTATGAAGCGGGGCATGCTGAGCCCGAGGTACATAGGGCCTTTTCGAATCATTGCCCATGTAGGAGATGTGGCCTATAGGCTGGAGTTGCCCAACGAGTTAAGTGGAATTCACCCGACGTTCCGTGTATCTCATCCATGGAAGTGTCTAGCCGATGATGATATGGTTGTACCACTGGAGGATATTGAAGTAGATGAACGGCTCAATCATGTGAAGCAACCAATGGATATCATTGATCGAAAGGAGAAGAGGTTACGGAATAAAGTGGTTCCTTTGGTGCGTGTATAGTGGAAGCACCGAAAGGGATCCAAGTCTATGTGGGAGACTGAAGAAGAGGTGAGGTAGCACTACCTACATCTGTTTGAGGAATAACAGGTTTCAAGGACGAAACCTATATAAGGGGGATGGACTTATAACACCCGGATATTTTAAAAGATATAAAATAAAGAGTAGAATAAGGAAATGTAATAAAACCCAATTTAAGGGGTTAAAAGTGTGCAAAGGACAACATATTATTTAATATTTTCACAAAAAGGTGATGGCTGCCAATACCTTCATGCACATTTCATTTCAACCGGATATTTTGAGAGAGAAAGTAGAGTTTTTGGGTTTTTGAAGAAGGAAGAAGAAAAAGGCTAAGTTCAAGGTAAGAATTCATGTTTTGAGGTGTTCTTGGCTTGTTTAAGCCTCGGTTATATGCTTATGTGTTTGTTTGTGTGTTCGGGTGTGTGTTTTAGTGGGTTTTAGGTGGTTGAACTCAAAAGTGCATTCCGGTTTGGAGAAGTTAATCCGAAAGTTGCCAAAGGTGAGTTCTAGAAACCCCTTTTTACATGTTTTAAACTAATTTTAGGGCTGGAAATGCATGTGTGAATGTTTTTATATAATGGGTAATTATACCCGTATGTTCATGCGTGTGTATGTGGGTGGGATATGATTTGTGTGTACTATGATGTTATGATCATGTTGTATGTATGTTTTGTTGCTTATAATGTTAGTTTTAAGCTTAGAACATGATAAATTATGATTTTGGGGATTTAATGATGTTGTTTAGACTAGGTTGGTTACCTATGCACCTAAATTTGGCCCATGCGCCTAACGGTTGAATTGCCTAAGTGTTTCCCCAGACGCCTAAAACCCATGCGCCCAAATAGTTCCTATATGCCTCGACTTAGTCTGAATTTCGTTAAGTGTCCCATGTGCCTAACTGCCCATGCGCCCGGGTACTCATGCGCCTGCATAGTGCCCATGCACATAGGAATTTGCCTAAACTGATTAAGTTTTGTGTCATGCGCCTAAATAGTGCCCATGCGTCCAAAAGTTTCCTATGCGCCTAAGTGTTCCTATGTACCTGAAAGGTCAAGCACCTGAATAGTACTCATGTGCCTACATAGTACTCATGCACCTAAAAGACTTAGATTTATTTCTAAAATTTTGGGAAAAATGAAGTTTTAAACTTTGACTTGGGATGTTCCCGGGGGTGATGTATGATCGTTTATGATGTTGTATGTGAGGTTATGATGATGTTATGTATGTTTTTTATGTCCCTTATTATGTATATTTTCGTAGCTTTGTGTGGTATCTTGATATCAATAAGCGTAAAGTATTATGTAACAAAAGCATAAATTGATGATAAATTAAAGAGGAACGTAAAGAATGAAATAATGCATGCATTGATGATGAATTATGAAAAGGCTTGCAAGAAAATGTAAGGAGGTGCACGACTCTAAAATGTCATTAGCTCAATAGTGTGTGGTTTAGCTAACTCGTACGGATACACATAGAGGTCTAGTCTTTGTGATTGAGCAAACGTATGGCATCCTTGTCGCTTGCCCCGGTATATTTATAGACTTCGGCTCATTACCCGTTTCGTGCCTATGTTTTGGGGTGTAGCTTATGGCATTGGTCTGGAATGAAAAGTGGAAGATAATGATGAATGAGCAAAATTTACGGTAAGAAAGATAGTGAATGTGAACGAATGATAATGATGTCGGACACTGATGAATGAATGAAAAGATAATGAATGATGATGAAATATAATAGTAATATTATCTCTGTGTACGTACAATGCATGATCACGTATGAAAGTAAAGAAAAGTTTTTAACAAAAGAAAAGTATGCTATGATTTTATTAAACTAGAACTCACTCAGCAACGTTGACTTTTATGTGTATACAGTTGGTAGGTGAATGTTGCTGAGGATGGCATGGGGCAGCTACTTGGCATTTTTGGATGACATTTGTTTGTTTAAATTATGATATTTTTGTGATGTAATGCAAACAATAGTATTTTGTAACAGTTAACTACGTTGTACTGTTGCAAAAGTAGTCATTAATATATGAAATGGCTTTAAGTTATTCCGTTGCAAATCTTTTAGTAAATTTAAATGTACGCTTTATGTTTTATGTACGATGATTGACCAACTGTGAGTGTTCCAAGAACGAGGCCTTACAATTAAGCGACCGACTCTTCGCATTCTCACTTTTGGTTCTAAGAACTAGACATACGATTCTTGTTTTGGTTACTTAAAAAACCGCACATGCTTGAGAAACCATACATACACACACATCGAATAAAATCCAGCATTCTACATTTTGCACGCTAGTGTACAAGACACCTTCTTATCATGTGTTACCTAAAGTGTGAGGATATCTCCTTTGGTACACCACTGCTTTAGTTGTTGTACCCTAAGAGACAAATGCGTCCATTGAGTAAAGAAGCGAAATCTGTTTTAAGGACATCTCTTGAACAAAAATCCCCAACCACCTGTCAACTTTTTTGTTAATTAGTTCGTTGTACAAACAATGATAGAGCTATGAATAATCTTTGTGGTTTCAAGATTCAAGTGAAGCAATTTCTCTGTAAAGACTACGCTTATATATCTATTTAATTTCATGTAAATCATCTTATTATTTACATTCGGATTGTATACAATACTGATTTGTATTTCTTATCAAATTTATGATTATTATTTTATGTGTTGGGTTTAACAAGACGAGAAACTGAATCTTTTCAAATCATAATCATTGCCAGCTGAAAATCTCATTATACAAGTTTAGAGACCAAGTTGATCATAACAATAAATACAGTACAAGACAAAGTCAACATCAAGACAAAATCAATATCAAGACAAAAATAAAATTCAAAATTAGGTCATGATGTAATAATAGTAAAAATAGAAACTGACTACTGAAAATAATGGTGTGTGTTTCTTATGGTGTGAATCACCACCCATGAAGAATTCCTCCTTTGGGTGATCTTTCATCGATGATTCTCATTGTAATTTATTCTTCAACATCAATAGAATCATAAGAGTAAACATTATCTATTTCTTTGTTCTTTGATTCACACATATACACCATCTTAATTTTGATTTTCTAGGTAATGAACATAACGAATCCTAAGATCCAAGCTTAATGAATCTAAGATATTGATTTAGCAAACTGATAGCACAGCTATTGGTTGCTAGATTCATCTTGTTTCAGGTCATGATTTCAACTTTATGATGACAAGAACAATGAATACAACAAAAAAATGAAGGACAAAGTCTATGTTCTTCAAAAACCCATTTGTTCATCACAAAAATCTGAAGAAAAATAAACATTTTTTTTTCAAGTTGATACGAATTGAAGATGATTCATCAGATCATCTACAAAATAATCAATGCATTAGAACAAGATAAAGTATCAAAACAACTATCAAAACCATATTTTCTTTTGTTACACAAATGTTATTGCGGCTACATCATGTTCAAACAAAAGAAATGCGGATTCAAGACTAATGGGACAGATGACATGATAACAAATGTGGATGTGACACGTTAAATGCGAATGACTTGTTTGTGTGAATCAACATATACATTTGACAAATTGAGAAATATGAATGCATTATGCATGGAGTCATCTAATGCGAATGTATATGCAAATAAATACGGATGCATGCTTTACTCATAAACAAACATGGCTAAACAAACAAATATGGCTAAGAAACAAACAAATATGGCTAAGCAACAAACAAATGCGGATGCCTTTTGTTATCAACAAACAAATGCTACAAAGCAGCATACAAATGAGGATGATTCACTATACCATTAAAGATAGTTTGTAAACTAATGCGAATGCAATGCACCTATCATTACACTAATGCCGATGATTCACCAAAAAAAATTGTTGATATGTTACTCAACTAATTCATCCATATGAGAAAAAGAGATTAATATATTTGATAGTCCAAGTGCTATATGGAGTAGAATTCTCTTGGTGAAGTGCTATCGGAAGAACTTGACTTGAATAAGCAGGTATTGATTGGATTTTATGAAGTTCATTTTCCCTATCATTTGCCCCATTTTGAAAATGTAACCCGAATCCGTTGGGTAATTATGAAATTCAAACATATTATTTAATTATTTTTTAAATTTTGGTGATTCAAAAGCAATAAATGAGTTATTTAACAAATTTTGTTATTTGATTTTGATTTATTATATCATTTAATCAATTCATAATAATTTTATAAATTATAAAATAAAGTTTTATAAAGTTATAATGTTTAAATGTTAATTATTAAGTTTTGATTATTAGATTAGAATAAATAATAATATGAAGAATTACAAGAGTTATACAATCATAATGATTTACAACTAAAATATTTTGTTTAACTATTAAAATTGACGTTTTGATCATTGAGGGGGAAAATGTAATTTTCAGATAGTTAACTTAAAGTTTTCACATATGAAATAATCACTTTTAAGGGTTTAGGGGCCGAACTGTAAATTACATTTAAAACCCAAACCACCCCCGCTGTCCCTATTTCAGGCACCATTTCCGGCCAAAATCCTGCAATAACTGAAACCCAATTTTTGACCAAATTAACCAAATCAAACTGTTATTCCTTGGTCGCGACCCTATCTCGAACACATGACCCATTCTAATTCGTATAAATTTGTTGTTATTGCTATCATAATCGAAACCGAAGCCTCTTGCTCAAAACTGAATCTGTTTGTAACACCCGGATTTTTGTAAAAGAAAGAATATAAATGAAGAAAAAGAAAAAAAATACAATTTAACCCAAGTAAATGGGTTAAAAGTGTCAAAAATAACACAAGTTTAAAATTGGTTTAAAAATGGGTTATGGCCGCCCATAACACACTGCACACATACTCTACCTTCAGATTTTAGAGAGAGAAAGTGCAGAATTTCAGGTCTTGTAAAAAGAAGAGTAGAAGTTTGAATTCAATGAAAGAATTCTTGGTTTAGTGATGTTCTTAACCGGCCTATGCCTCGGTTGTGTTTGTTTATGTGTTCGGTTGTGCGTTTTGGTGGGTTTTAGGTGGTAGAACTCAATTACATTCGGGTTTTGAAGAAGTTCATCCGAAAGTTGTCAAGATGAGTTCTAGAACCCTTTTTTCACTTGTTTTAAACTAATTTGGAACTGGAAATGCACATATTAGATGAATGTAATTGGGGGTGGGGTTTTATTTGGGTGTTAATATGGTTATGATTATGTTGTGAATGTGTTTCTAGGGCTTAGAATGCTAGTGTTAAGCTTAAACATGTTAGATGATGGATTGGGGACTGAAATATGTTGTTGAGTGTAAGTAGGTTGCCCGTGCGCCTAAATAGTGGCCCATGCATCCAACGGGTGAATTTGCCAAAGTGTTCCCCACACGCCTAAAACCCCATGCGCCAAAATAGTTCCCATGCGCCCAAAAATCAGGCGCCCTAATAGTGTCCATGTGCCTAGAAATAAGCTGAATTTGACTAAGTTTCCAGACGCCTAGAAAGCCCCTGTGCCAAGGCACTCATGCGCCTACATACTGCCTATGCGCCTTGGAAGTTTCCCGAAATTGACTAGGTATTGGCCATGCGCCCGTATAGTACCCATGCGCCTAGAACTTTTTTATGCGCCTGAGTGTTCCAATGCGCCTAGAAGGCCATGCCCCTGTATAGTGCCCATGCGCCTAAGACTTAAAATATTTTCTGAGATTTTGGAAAAAATGTAAAATGTAAGTTGACTTTTTGAGGTCGTAGATGATGTGATGTGTATGCTGATTGTTATATCATGTATGATGTTGATGATGCCTTGTATGGTTATGTTTATGTTCCTTAGTATGTATATTTATTTTCCGTGCCTTTACGTGGTATAGTCGTGAAAGTAAATGGTAAAGTATTATGTAACATAAAGCAGAAGATAATGAAAAGAGGAACGTAAGATATGAATGAATGTGTGCATTATTAAATAATGAAATGGGAAGTCTTGAAAGCCTTGTATGGAGATTCACACTCAATGAAAGGTGTTAGTTCAACGGGGTGTGGGTTAGCTACCCTAGAAGGATACACACTGGGATTTATCTTTGTGATTGACCATTTTTATGGAACCTTTGTTGCTTACCCCAGTATTATGGTCAGGCCACCGGGTGCAATTTATGGGAGTTTATTTATAGACTTCGGTCTAGTACCCGTTTTTTGCATGACAGTGGGGCATAACACAAGGCATTGGTTTACATGAATTTACCCCGATACTGTGGTCAGGCCACTGGGCGCAATGTATGGGTGTCTATTATAGTCTTCGGCCCAGTACCCGCTTTATCCATGACGGTGGGGTAAAGTTCATGGTATTGGTACGAAATGTAAAGATGTAATGATGAATGTACATAATGAACGGTAATGGAAGATAATAATGGTATTATGTATGTGTACGTATGATGCTTGATCATGTAAGAATATAAAGGAAGGTTTTAAACGAAAGTAAAGTATATCTTATTTTAAAACTAGAACTCACTCAGCAACGCTGACTTTTATGTGTTTCCAGTTGGTAGGTGATGGTTGCTGAGGATGGCACGGGCAGCTACTTGGCTCATTTTGGATGGCATCCATTTTGTATAACGATAATGGTTTTGCATTGTAATGTGAACAAACGATGTTTTGTAATCGTAACAATGTTGTATTATTTTGCAACAACAATTATTAATATATGGAATGGTTTAAGTTAATTCCGTTGCGATGTTTTTAATATGTTAAAAATTATATGTATGTTTATGTGTGATGATTGACCAACTGTGAGCGTCCTGGGAATGGGGCCTTACAAGTTAGTATCAGAGCCAAAGTTTTGAGTGTCAAAAGAAACCTAAACTTAAACTGAAAATGGGACAAAAGGGAAGGGATGCCAGTCCGAGTCGTTGCGTGCCATCAGGTATTTTCTTTAATGTTAACCAGTATTATGTGCGCATGCTATGTGGTTTATGTTCCTTTAGTAGATTTAGATACTGATGTAGTCAGGATAGAAAATGCTTGGGGAATAAAGAGTAAAGTAAGTGGCTAATCACAATGAGCCACTGCAATTAGGGACTTACTATACTTGACATAAACTGACTTGTTACCTTGAATGACTGCGTTAGTGTTTGAATCTTATAGTGTGTTAGAGGATGGTCGGTGGTAGATCTTCGAAGGTTTCGCCAGGTGGAGGCCATGGTGGGCGTGGTGTTGGATCGCATGTCACGAGAAGCATGGCTAGGGCTGCTGAAATGGCTCTCGAAGAGCCCAAGATACATCACCCGGAAGGCGGTGATGATAGTGCTAATCTATGGACCGCAGTGAAAGAGGCAGTCATCAAGGGAGTTCAACTGGTCATGCAGATAATTCTGCCATTTGTGGTGACTGGGACGATTAGAGTGGCGAGGGAGGAGGCCGTAATTGAGGTGAACGAGAAGGGTGGCGGAGACAGGAACTGGAATGGAAAGCGGTTTGGACGTGACAGGGCCACTCCAAAGCACAAGGTTGTGAGGGTGGATGATCGGCGTGTGGTCACATCCAGTGTAGGGTTGGAGAGTCATGGTAATTGCAGGAAGAAGCATATATGAGAGTGTAGGTGGGGATCAAACCTCTGCTTCAAATATGGGAGGCCCAATCATCTAGCAAAAGAGTGTGGGGTGAAGAGGTACTATAATTGTAGCGGAAAGGGTCACGTGAGTAGGGACTGCAAGAAGCTGAGGGCAAAGAGTTCCGGTGTGAAGAAGATGGTTGGGACGGAAGGGCAGAGGGCAAGGGCCAGAGCCTTCACGATGATGCCGGAGGAGGCTTGGACAGACCTCGATGTTGTGTCAGGTACATTTCTAGTAAATCAAACTCTTGCATCAGTGTTATTTAATTCCGGTGCTAGTAGAAGTTTCATTTTTGCTGCCTTTAGTACTAATTTGCATATTAGGAGTAGAAAAACTGGTGAGCCCTTCGATGTAGAAATTACCATAGGTAAGTCTACTAGGATTTTTGAGATGATAGAAGGCTGTGACATATATTTAGAAGGTCATAAGTTTCCTGTTATACCATTCGTGATGACCTTAGGCTGTTCCGATGTAGTCCTAGGAATGGATTGGTTGGTGGACTACGAGGTGAACATTGTGTGTCGCAAGAAGATTATTCGACTGACAGCGCCAGACGGGAATTTAGTGACGTATATGGTGATCGAGTCACTACGATTCCGAAGGTGATTTCTATGGTGGTAGCGGGAAAGTGCATGAGACATGGATGTAGTACCTCCTTGGCCTACGTGAAGGATGTGGAGACATCAACACCACAACTGTCTGATGTACCGGTTGTGTGTGACATTCCAGACGTGTTTCTAGAAGACTTACCAGGTGTGCCACCGGACCGCGAGATCGAGTTTCTACTAAAATTGATACCAAGTGCCCAACCTGTTGCTAGGATACCGTATCGATTAGCTCCCTCCAGGATGAAGGAACTGATAGAGCAACTGTAAAAGTTGCTTGATAACGTGTTTATACGACTGAGTATCTCTCCATGGGATACTCTAGTCTTGTTTGTAAAGAAGAAAGATGATAGTATGAGGATGTGTATCGACTACCGTGAGTTGAACAAGTTGACAGTGAAGAATCGGTACACGTTACCGAGGATTGATGACTTGTTCGATCAGCTCCAAGGTGGCAGTTGGTTCTCAAGGATAGACCTTTGATCTGGTTAGCATCAGTTGAAGGTGAATGAGCAAGATATTCCTAATACAGGTTTTCGCACGTATTATTGAAACTACGAGATTCTCGTTATGTCTTTTGGTTTGAGCAACACGCCAGCTACTTTTATGGATTTAATGAATCGAGTGTGTCGACCGATGTTGGATAAATCAGTGATTATGTTCATCGATGATATATTGATTTATTCGAAGAGTGAGGAAAGGTTATAGCTTACGCATCCCGATAATTGAAAGTTCATGAGGTTAGTTACCCTACTCATGACTTGGAGCTAGCGGATGTGGTCTGTGCGCTGAAAATTTGGAGGCACTACCTATATGAGACAAATTGCATCATATTCACTGACCACAAGAGCTTGAAATACATCTTTGAGCATAAAGAATTGAACATGAGGCAGAGGAGATGCTTGGAGCTTATAAAGGATTATGATTGTGAGATTCATTACCATCCGGGAAAGGCCAATGTGGTGGCAGATGCCCGTAGCCGAAAGGAGAGACCCGAGCCAATTCGGGTGAAGGCTTATCAGTTGATTATGACCTCTGACGTGATAACGCAAGTTAAGGAGTTTCAAGACGAGGCGTTGAAAGAAGATCATCTTAACTCAGAAAGGATGAGAGGTCTAGTCGCTAAGTTGGGTGAAAACACGCGTAGTGTTAGAACCCGATTCGGACGAATTTGGATTCCTCGTTATGGGGATCTATGTGGGAAGATTATGGATGAAGCGCATAAAGCTCGATACTCCATTCATCTCGATGCTACAAAAACGTATCAAGATATGAAGAAAGATTATTGGTGGCCGGGTATGAAATACGATGTAGCGGATTATGTGAGTAAGTGTCTTACTTTTCTATAAGTGAAGGCCGAGCATCAGAAGTCATATGGGAAGATCCAACCGTTGGATATACCAGAGTGGAAGTGGGAGCATATCACTATGGATTTTATTATGAAACTACCGCGTACCGCGCGAGGGTATGATGCTATATGAGTGATAGTTGATCGTTTGACAAAGAGTGCTCACTTCCTACCAATTCGCAAGACATATTCATCGAAGAGGTTGCCGGAACTATTTATCAAGGAAATTGTAACTCGTCATGGTTTGTCGGTGTCTATTGTGTCTGATCGAGACACCTGGTTTACATTTAAATTTTGAAAGAAATTTCATGATCCGATGGGAACAAGGTTACATATTATCACGGCTTATCATCCTCAGACAGCTGGTCAGTCGAAGAGGATGATTCTGACACGAGGTTATGCTTCGGGCATGCGTCATTGATTTAAGAGGAAGTTGGGATGACCACTTACCGTTAGATGAGTTCTCATATAATAATTGTTATCGTGCTAGTATTGGTATTCCCCTTATGAGATGTTATACGGTAGGAGATGTAGAACAACCGTTTGTTGGGGTGATATTGGTCAGAAAGAGATGGGAAGTATAGAGGTGATCAAGGCTACGACTAAAAAGCTTGAAAAGATCAAAGCCTTCATGAAGGCAACCAAGGATTGGCAGAAGTCGTATGCCGACAACAGGCAAAGAACGATTGAGTTCCAGGTGGGTGATAGAGTTATGTTGAAAGTCTCACCTTGGAAGGGTATCATTCGATTCATAAAGCGGGGCAAGTTGAGCCCAACATACATGGGTCCTTTTTGAATCGTTGCGCGAGTAGGAGAGGTGGCCTATAGATTGGAGTTACCTAATAAGTTAAGTGGAATTCACCCGACATTCAATGTATCTTATTTCCGGAAGTGTTTGGCAGACAAGGATATGGTTGTACCACTGGAGGATATCGAGGTAGATGAACGGCTCAATTATGTGGAGCAACCAGTGGCGATCATTGATCGTAAGGAGAAAAGATTAAGAAATAAGGTGGTTCCTCTAATGCATGTATAGTAAAAGCACAGGATGGGATCCGAGTCGATGTGGGAGACTAAAGAAAAAATGAGGCAGCCTTACCCTTGTCTGTTTGAGGAATAATAGGTTTCGGGGACAAAACCTATATAATATGGGTGGACTTGTAACCCCCATATTTGTGTAAAAAAGAATATAAATGAAGAAAAAGAAAGAGATACAATTTAACCTAAGTAGAGGGGTTAAAGTTGGTGTAAAAAGGTGTTATGGCCACTCATAACACCCTGCACACACACTCTACCTTATGATTTTAGAGAGAGAAAGTGTAGAATTTCAGTTATTGAAAAAAGAAGAGTAGAAGTTTGAATTCAAGGTAAGAATTCTTGGTTTTGTGATGTTCTTAACCGGCCTATGTCTCGGTTGTGTTTGTTAAATGCTCGGTTGTGCGTTTTGGTGGGTTTTAGGTGGTAGAATTCAATTACATTTGGGTTTTGAAGAACATCATCTGAAAGTTGTCAAGGTGAGTTCTAGAACCCCTTTTTACTTGTTTTAAACTGATTTGGGGCTGGAAATGCATGTGTGAAGTCGCAGGATCGGTAGACATCCGAGCGTGTTCTTGACGGAAGGAAACAAAACCAAAACCAAGAGACAAGCAATAACACGAACTATAACAAAATGGTTTTATTGATAAAACCTAATGATTACAAGCTCGTTACAACATATGAATCACGACCCTTGACAAGGGGAGATCAAGCATGATCTCCCCTCTCATCTGGCAGCACCTAGGCCCCAGGCATAATCCTTATCCTCTCTACACCATGAAACTGGTATTTATAGGCCTCAGCCCATATTAGATGCGACTGGGCCCATTCGTGCAATTGGACCATGCGTATGGTTCAATCGTACGACTGGACCATGCGTGTGGTTCAATTGTACGACTGGAAAATACTTATGGTTCATTCTTATGAATGGCCGAATCGCATCTCTCAGTCGCACGACTGGTCCATTAGCATGGCTCAGTCGTACGACTGAGTCTTATTCGAATATGCTCCTGCGAATGACCCAGTTTCATGTGTTTACAACATATCAGGTGTATTAAATTAATCCTAGACTATTCGTCAAGCAACGGACACACTATATATAACAATATATGCTCCAACAAATTCCCCCTTGGACGTTGCTTGCAAATAGTAGATAACACCTCATACAATCTTCAGTCAATCTTTGCTCTTGTTTCCAATAGAATCAAACAAAAAACCATATTAGCCAACGTTGCCGATCCGTCAGGTTGCTACAGTATTCCTGAAAATGAAATTAGGCACAATAGCTTTCGTTTACTTTGCAGAACACCATCATAGCAGCAAGATTCCTCATATGACTGATTTTTCCAGATAATGACATGAACAGTTTTCCATTGCTTCAATCTTCACACAGGCTAACCTGATTAACATTAACAATTATGGAAATTCCCCCACAAATTCAACATATCCCAATATATAGACAGTGTGCTCTCCTTACGTCTTCATACGGTGAATTGGGCAAAAGGTAGAAGGTTCCAATCCACAGCTGCCAATCTCAAACAAATCAGCATGCACTCAGATCCATCATTAGAAATCAACTCACATCATCACTTTCTGATTGTGTCATCAATTTCTCTATACATGGATTCCCCCTAAGAATGAGAATCCTATCTGTGCGAATAAATATAACTTGATTGGCCCATAAATAGTCAGATGCTCCTGACTATCCCACAAAATCAACACCGACTGCTGGCATCTTCTCTTCTCTCTTTCGTGTTCTAACTACATTCATCTATTCCGGAAGTTCAACGAATAATGGGGTATTTATCAAACTTATTTGACAAAAGAACCTCAGGATGAATGTGCTTCGCTCATTCTCAAATCTGTGCAAAAGGTAGTTCCAGAATTTTTTTTTTTGGTCTGGAACACCGTTCATTCGTATGACATGGAGTACAATTATCACATTCGTGTGAGTGGATAATACAAATGATATCTTTGTGAGACTGCTCATAAGACTGGTCCAATAGTATGACTAGCCATAAGACTGGTCCAGTATCATGACTGGACATAAGACTAGTCCAGTAGCATGACTGGTCATAAGACTGGACCAGTCGCATTCGAATCGTACAAATGGTCCATTAGCATGGTCCAGTCGTAGGAATGGTCCATTAGCATGGTCCAGTCGCATGAATGGTCTATTAGCATGGTCCAGTCGCACGAATGGGTCTATAAGCATATTTTCAGATCTGTAGCCGCCATGGCTACCAAAAACCCTAATTTGATGAATTTTATGTGAACTGAAACAAAATAGACATCATTAGATTCGCAAGGGTGATAAGAATGTGGTTTCGAGTTCGATTTTAACATAGAAACAACACACGTAACAAGATCTGAGCAAAACACGAAGAACACGAAGTGGGTTTAACGTCAAAGAACCTGAATAGATCCAGAAATCAAGAGCTCGGGTTGCTAGAATGATTGTTAGATCATTCAAGCAGTAACCGGCTCTGATACCAACTTGTTAGGACCGTTTATATACGGAGTACTAATTGGATTTACGTGTATACCAAACCAAATAGTACGGAATCCTATTTGATTGGCGATCCAATCAGTGAGAATGCAAGTATAATCGATCTAAGAATGAATCAAAACGTTAAGAATGATTGCAAGATGATTAACTGCGATCTATGAATTTGGAACAGGTGTTTTTGAGTCTCTGGACGGCTAGGGTACAATCAGGTGTGTAGGTATTCTAATTTTCCAGTTTTTCCATGAATTAAATGGTATTTATAGGTTAGGGTTTTCCATTCATACGACTGAACCATTAGCATGGTTCAGTTGTGCGACTGAAACATGCGGTTGATTCATCCGCACAACTGAATGTTCAGTCATGCGACTGAGTCAATCTTATGTCACAATCGTGCGACTGATCCAGTCTCCTGGTTCAGTCATGTGTTTGGTCCATTAGCATGAAGAATTTATGCGTATGGTCCATTAGCATGGTCCATTCACGTGAGAACTTCACACGATTAAGTTTAAACACATTTCTTAACTATTATTGACTAAGAACTACGTAAACAACCACAAACCTTTATAGTTAGTTCAATATGTGTTATCACACAATAAATAATGAAATATTAAACATTATAAGCATCACCAACACATTTCATTTCATTCATACCCATTCAAATACATATACGTAAGACATGAAAGATATTTTACATTCAGCTCCTAAACTAGGTACACATGTATCTACACCATGTATGTTCAATTTTATATAAAAATGGGTTTACACTCGTATGTATATGTATGAATGTGTTTGTGGGTGTGGTTTGATTTTAGTGTTAATATGGTTATCATTATGTTATGAATGTGTTTCTATGGCTTAGAATGCTAGTGTTAAGCTTAGAACATGTTAGATGATGGATTAGGGACTAAAATATGTTGTTGAGTGTAAGTTGGCTACCCATGCGCCTAAATAGTGGCTCATGCGTCCAACGGGTGAATTGGCCTAAGTGTTCCCCACACGCCTGAAACCCCATGCGCCCAAATAGTTCCCATGCGCCCAAAGCTCATGCGCCCCAATAGTGTCCATGCGCCTAGAAATAGACTGAATTTGACTAAGTGTCCAGACACCCAGAAAGCCCCTGCGCCTAGGAACTCATGCGCCTGCATACTGCCTATGCACCTAGGAAGTTGCCCGAAAGTGACTAAGTGTTGGCCATGCACCCGTATAGTGCCCATGCGCCTAGAACTTTCCCATGCGCTTGAGTATTCCAATGCTCCTAGAAGGCTATGCCGCTTTATAGTGCCCATGTGCCTAAGACCTAAAATATTAGCTGAGATTTTGGAAAAAAATCTAAAATGTAGGCTTTAACTTGGGAGGTTCCTAAGGGTAATGTAAGTTGACTTTTTGAGGTCGTAGATGATGTGATGTGTATGTTGATTGTTATATCATGTATGATGTTGATGATGCCTTGTATGGTTATGTTTATGTTCCTTAGTATGTATGTTTATTTTCCATGGCTTTATATGGTATAGTCATGAATGTAAATGGTAAAGTATTATGTAACACAAAGCGAAAGATAATGAAAAGAGGAATGTAAGGTATGAATGAATCCATGCATTATTAAATAATGAAATGGAAAGTCTTGCAAGCCTTGTTTGGAGATTCACACTCAATGAAAGGTATTAGTTCAACGGTGTGTGGGTTAGCTACCCCCAGATGGATGCACACTAGGGTCTATCTTTGTGATCGATCATTTGTATGGAACCTTTGTTGCTTACTCCGGTATTGTGGTCAGGCCACCGGGCGCAATGTATGGGAGTTTTTTTATAGATTTTGGCCTAGTATCCGCTTTATGCACGACGGTGGAGCATAGCACAAGCCATTGGTACACATGAATTTACCCTGGTACTGTGGTTAGGCCACCGGGCGCAATGTATGAAGGTCTATTATAGACTTTGGCCCAGTACCCGCTTTATGCATGACGGTGGAGTAAAGTTCGTGGTATTGGTACGGAATGTAAAAAGTAATGATGAATGTCTATAGTGAACGGTAATGGAAGATAATAATGGTA
>BJCM01061766.1:0-21519 GCA_018326385.1 Flaveria bidentis
ATATGAAAAAAAGGGAAAGAGAACCTGTTGGCGAGGCTGTCGACTAAGATCTCATTAACAAGGTAAGACATAACACGGTGCACAAAATTTCCTCCCGCCATGATCTTCTTCTTCTTCTTCTTCTTCTTCTTCTTCTTCTTCCTGATGATAGACGATTTAAATCAAAATATAAGGAAGGAAGAGAAAGTCGTCGATACGGGGACCCTAATTCTTGATTACACAATTACGTACGATTTATTATCATCGGAAAAACAACAAGAAGAAGAAGAAGAAGAAGAAGAAGAATCTTGCTCAGATTAAGAGAAAAGGAGATGTTTATGTACCTGTTGTCTGTGTGGAGATTGAATTTCCGATTGAATTCCGCAAAGCAATCCCTAGTTTCTTTTCTCCAAAAGTCCAAAAGAAAAGAAAGACGAGGAGGTTTATTCCTTCAGCTCACCCATCCCATTTTCTTATTTATCTCACTGCGCTAACACTTGGGCCTTAGGCCCATTCTTTAATCAAGACTCTTTTAACTCTTTTCTTGATTTCATTTGACTATTTGAGTTTGAGTTTGAAATCAGAATACTGAAACATTTTCACGAAAACATTTCTATTTTTATTTTTAACATCAAATAAATTACTTTCAATATCTTAATCCAAATATTATTTATTAGCTATGAATGAGATCTTATTTTAATATATTTTAATAAACCAACCAACACAAGAGACAGAATGAGATTGTATTGTATTGTATGTTGTTTGATTAAGCGTACATAGAGAAATGGATGCGAATAAGTGGGTTGGTGTTGGTTAACAGTACCTAATTAATATTAATACTATCCCCTAATAACTAAACAATTGATTCGAAATACGCTTTGCTTTCATTGTTAACAATCTGCAACCACCGTCTTCCAATCAAACAATTTGTGGTTTCAATGGAAACCGAAGCAAATTCTTCGAATTTCAAGGTACGGAGCGAATTGCAGGTGCTCGAATTTCAAGATGAATTCGTCATCAGATCAATCGAATTTCCCGATCAGGGCTTTTCTATTGCTCGTTCCGATGGAGCCTTTCATAAGATTCAAGGTTTCTTTCATTGCCCTCCCTATCTTTGTTTCCCCATTTCTTCTTGTACTAATTTCCATGCTACTTAACCCACCCACCATCTTCTTTAATTTGCTGACCATACCATACAAGTCCAATCAAAACTGAAATAATAATAATAATAATAATAATTCCCCTAGTCAACCAAGCATTGCTATTTGCTAACAGGGGAATTTGTAACCTCTCGCAGGTGAAGTTGATTTGAAAACTGCTACCAAGGTCTATCCCGTACTTGGAGTTGCTGGATCGATTAGGTTGCTTGCAGGTGTGCGTCTTTGATGATTTTCGATTAATTTACTTTGAGATCCATCCTTACTGTTTTAGATTGGTTTTGTTGGACGCGTATTGCTGCTAAAGGCAGAAAGCCATTGAAATTTCTAATTTATGCGACTTGTCCGTGTTCATTAGAATTTTTCCAGGATCTTATGAAAGAGGCCAATTGAGTTGAAAGAATTTAGTAAATTATGTTCTATACCAACAGTAATTAAGTCTAATTTTGATGGGACCTTTTTGCTTGTTTGTTTTTTACACACCCTCTAATCTACACCTTTTTGAAACTTGACCCCTCAACCACTTTAGGAGGTAAACATTTCTTACACACCTTGGTACCACTAGGCCACATGCCTTTTTGTGGTTGTTTGTATCACTAAGGGCTAACAATATGTTAAAGGATAATTAGAAAAACATGTATAGGTTTGTATAGAAGATACATCTTGCCTACTCTCTATAACTCTTCTCTGATAAGCTTATGATACTCGTGTCATATTCAACTCAACTCATGTGCAACAACATAATCATGCAACTTATTCGGATTATAAAGTTAGTTTTACATCCCTTTAAAGCTGGATCATATGGTAAATAATTTATCAAGTGTCCTTGATTTATTTTCCTCTTAATGGATGCCGTGCACAATAAAGCAGTGATGAGAAACAAGTCTAACATAATAACTCCAATATGCATTGTGCATCCGGATCTTGGGTTTGGGTTAATATATTTCCATTTTCAAAAACTGAAAAACCTTGAAGATTAAACACATCAAAGATCAAAAGGTTCAGCTATCACCTGGTTCTTCAAATAGGTGATTTGATAAATGCACTGAGCCTTTTGGATAAAGATCATGGGTAGTATTTAACTTATAGTAGGTCCAAAATATAAAACCTCTTCAAAGTAACTGCTTTAGGAATTCATGTGAAAGATATTGACTTGCTAAATTGAGTTCCTAATTTTTTCAAGGGATGACAAGTTATAAGTTCAAATTTTACATCTTTAGAAGTACATATCTAAGCACGTTCTCCTCACTGCACATATTAAAAAGCGTACATTAGCTTGACCTAGTTAAATGCTACTTGAAAACTTGAACTTTCTTCTTTGCATTTAACTTTCACTTAGGCGTTGTCTTGAACTAGCCCTTTACAAGGCCAATAATGAAAATTTTGTTAGACCATACACCATTTTCTTGTTGCATCCCTAGTTGAGCGAATATTATCCAACTCAGGGACAATGGAAACGAGTCATGTTGTCATACCTTTTGCCATATTCTAACTGTGCTAAAGTTTATTATGTGTTTATTTGACTCCTTTTCCACTTACTCAGTAGGCAGAAAAGTTGATTTTTTGTTCCAACTTCCAAATTTAAAATTAGTATGCAACCACTATTCCTGCTTGTCATTGCATAAATTCTCCATTTTGATAGAATATTGTTAGTTCTATGAGGAGTTTAGCTTATTATTCTGTGTTAATAGCGTGCTTAACACACCAAAATTTTGGTAGAAATTGTTTGTTTATCATCACACTGTTTGTTTGTGTAACTTATTCCTTTTGTGATTTTTATGTAGGAACATATGTATTGGTTATAACTTCTCGCAAGGAGGTTGGCACCTACCTTGGTTACCCTGTCTTCCGAGTCATGTCTATGAAGTTTATATCCTGTAACGAAGGTGTAAAAAATCTAACTAATCAGCAAGTAAGTTCAGTTTGCAAATAATCTTTTCCATTCAGCAAATATAAAGTCCAAGCTTAATGGTTTCATAAAACCATCATTATACAGAAAAAAGATGAGGCATACTTTCAGACATTGTTGAGAATTGTGGAGGAGACACCTGGCTTGTATTATTCCTATGAAACTGATATTACATTAAAGTATGTTTTCTTATTGTATGATGAGCTCCTGTTACACAAGTATTTAGGTTTAGTTAAATTACAATTAAAAGAAACTTGATATCTTGCAGCTTGCAGAGAAGATACAAGATGGCTGATGGGTGGATGAGTAAACCAATTTGGAAGCAGGTATGTACACAGATGAGTTCTGATGTAAATTTTCATCTTAAATGAAAAAAAAAAATCATATGCTTATTACATGTGTTTTGGATCTACTTTCATTTTTTTTAGTAAAGAGGACCACATTATCATCATACAACATGCAGTCATTTAATTAAACTATAACATAACCATCATATGTCCTGCATTATGGTTTGTAACAATGATAAGAGCTCTTATTGTGGATCAAAACCTTACCTGTTTGTATTTCAGGCTGACCCGCGCTTTGTTTGGAACAAGAATATCTTAGAGGAGCTTATTGAGAACAAGGTTAGAAATATCCTCTACTTTGCATTTTCTTCTTTCTATGACTGTTAATACATATATTATATAGATGGCATATCACATTTTATATTAGATATTTATTGTCACAGGTTGATGAGTTCATTGTGCCACTATTGCAAGGAAATATCCTGTCAATGTGTCTGATTGACGCATGTACATATTCATATGCATGTTTTTTTTTCCATCATATTTTGGGCTATATATAAATGTGAATAGTTGTCTACCAATGAAATTTGAAAGAATAAATTGTTATTACATTCCCAACAGATTATGACACTCTCCCTTAACTAAAATTTAAGCTTCCAGATGGGACGGCTCAAGCTAAATCATTTAACATCCACAATTACCTTAATATCAAGGAGGTGCACAAGGCGTCTTGGTAGTTGCAGATGAATATTATTTTTCTTAATCTAAGATTGTGACATTTGTATTTGCCAAACTTTGAGGTATTTGATATGAATCAGGTACTAGAATGTGGAGACGGGGAGCTAATCTAGAAGGCGATACTGCTAATTTTATTGAAACTGAACAATTGTTGGAGTATGACGTATTCAAGTCATCTTTTTTGCAGGTACTTACTCTTGTGAAAGATATTGTCCATTATAAACTTAATGTATTATTGTATATTTGTATTAACTACAGAATTTAACTTATATATGTTAGTAGGTTTGTAATATGAATGGTTTATCTAAACCTATTACTTTTGCATGTTTCTTGGTATCTTACTGTAAATGTGTTTATATTAAGAGAAACAAATTTAGGTTGGAAGTGTATACGGATCTAATTTACTACGGAGCTAGAAGTTATAATTCATTAAGAATATTGAGGATGTTATATTGTCTGATTAGTAAAGTTACTTTTTGTTATCTTTTTTCAGGTTCGAGGTTCAATTCCGCTCTTGTGGGAGCAAATAGTTGATCTGAGTTATAAACCCCATCTTTCTGTTATTGAACATGAAGATACGGTGTGGACTTTATCATACTATATTAGTATTATTATATTAGGATTCTTTAATGGTTGTGTCTTGGACATAAGGGGTTGTTTGGTTTGTGGGATTTCAATGGGAACGAAATCTTAATTTAATTTCAAAAGTGTTTGGTTCGCATAATTACAATGGAAATGAAGTTCAAACTCAAATGATGACATGTTTGGTTGGAGAATGAACGGAATTGGAATTGAAATTACCTCAAATTTAAATTCAACATTCATTCTGAATTGGAATTGGATCTTCCACTCCCTCACCACCACCACTGCCCTCAAAACCCCGCCGCCACCACCACAATACTCCAACATTTTTTGCACATCAACAAATCAATCATGATTATTCTACCAACCAAATGCATCTCAAATTTAATTCCCTCAAATTTTAGTTCCAAATTCAACTTCTTCAAGTTTCAATTACGAATCCAATTCTAACATCCGATTGATTCCTTCTCAAGAGCTTGGTGAAACAAGCACCCCCAAGTCTATTTGGAGTACTTGAAGTTCAAGAATTACCTAGCCTATAAATATAGTCTCTAGTAACGCTATTCATAAACAATCAATAAACAAATAACTGTATTATTGTATGGTTTTATAGACTTCCATATACACAGATTAGTCTTTAGTTTTGAGCTATTGGGTATATAATACAAGCAGTCACCGATAACCATGTTTGGTTCACTGCTGGCAGCCCATGGTCGTGAAACGCCACTTTCATGATCTTATGCAAAGATATGGAAATGCTATTGCTGTTGACTTAACTGATAAGGTAAGTGTTAACCAACTAAAATTTGATTGCATTGTAATGTTATTTTATATATTGATATGCTTTGTTACATAATCTCATATTCTTTTGGTTACATGCAGCATGGTAATGAGGGCCAACTGAGCCTTGCATTTGCCACGGAAATGGAAAAGCTGCCAGATGTTAGGTGATCCTTTATTCGTGCTTTGACTTTTTAATATATACTTGTTACATTCTAGACCCCTTTTGTTACATTTACATAACAAAGGAAACACTAATCTAAAATTTAGTTTTTTTGTTAAAAAATATATTCACGTGGTGTCATATTGCAATTTTAATGTGGATGTATTATTGATTCAGATATGTCTCATTTGATTTCCATCAACGCTGTGGCGGTTCAAATTTTGACAGTTTGAAACTTCTTTATGATGAAATAGCTGATGACTTCGAAAAACAGGGGTAATAGCAGTACTTGACTACAATCATTACAAGTTATTCTCCTGAAATAGTTTCCTTAAATGGAACTATGATGGTTTTTTCATAATACAATTTATGACATACACCGTTCCAGCACAGCAGATACTTCCTCCAAACTACCGAAGGGGAGTTGGTAGAAGAGCAGAAAGGAATAATTCGATCCAACTGCATCGATTGCCTTGATCGAACAAATGTCACCCAGGTTCAAAAGAACACGTTTATCCTTTACACACTTATCTAGAGTTGGTATTTTTGGTCCATTTACTTAGAAATGGGTTGATTTTAGGTTATATTTTCTTTCTAAAGAGTCAAACATGTAAACTTTAAGCTTTGTTAAAAAAACAGGACAAATGGCTCGAAATCTAATTCGAAGTGTATTTAAATGCTTACAATATGTTAACTTTCTTTATAGAAATAGCTTATGATGTAGTTAATTATTACATTATACAAATGTAAAGGAAAGAGGAACAGCAAATTTTGGTAGGCTAACCTTGACCCAACCTGGTTGACCCATTTTAGAACTTATCTGTTCTGTCCTGAACATGTTTCGACTCGTTACCTCACCTCCCCATTTTGCCAGATTTTTATGGTTATCCATGGATAATTTTATTTGTTTAAGGATCAAGAGATTCGACCTAACAAGTTTTCCTTGGAATTCTGTTATACTTAAAAAGCCATTATACAGACCCTTCACGCCCTAAAAGCACAAAATTGTGATGTTTTGTTATTGCAGAGCTATCTTGCACGAATATCTTTGAATCAACAATTGCAACGGATGTGTGCATTAACATCTTCTGAACACGTTTGTACTTTTACAAAGGAAGAAGATCTTGAGATTTTCAGGAATCGTGTGTACTAAGAATATTATTATGTATGATCCTTTCTCAAACCAAAACTACGCACACTTCTGATATTTTCAACTCTTTTTTTAATAGTGTGGGTGAATCAAGGTGATGAGATCAGCCTTGAGTATTCTGGAACCAATGCTCTAAAAGGAGACATTGTCAGGTAACATAGGAAGAAAAATTGAGATACAGCAATCCTTCTGTTTTCCTTTTTCTGATTTTTTTACTTCTTGCAGATATGGGAAACAAACTATTTCCGGATTAATAAAAGACGGGATTAGTGCTCTTTCTAGATATTATTTAAATAATTTTCAAGATGGAGTTCGACAGGTATGCTTCTATATAACAAAATTTTGCCTTCCTAGTTTTGTTAATCTTTTTTCGGAGTATTAATGTTTTATTTCTTTCTCAGGATGCAATCGACCTCATTTCTGGAAACTATACCGTCAGTGGACACAGTCCTTCCCCATTTCAGCTAAACAAATTTGAAACACGCACTGTGAGTAATCATATTTTTATCTGGATATTTATGATGCTAGTTCTTCAACTAACCTACGTTCTTTATTATTCCAGAATTAAAATTTATATTCATAGTTTTATACATAATCTAGTATAATGTCTTGAGTAGTATTTACCTCTTATGATCCTTTAATAAAAATAACAAAAAAACTTCTGTAAAACAATATAAAGGTACTACAATTTTAACTTTTTATTAAAATTTCATCCTAAAATGTCATATATATATTTATAGATAACATAAAAGATGGTTTTGCATTTATTCTAGACAAAAGAGGAGAATAATTGGGAATAGATTGCCAAACCCCTAGGTATATGGTGGTGGTTTGATGGAATCCCATATTTATGGGTATGAACTCTATTTTAAAAACCCATATCCTCAAATTAAACACATATTATCTGTTAGAGACCCTGCTGCAGTCGTCTTGGCCACCACCAGCCCATTACCTGATAGAAATCAAACACCCATATCCTTCACATTTGGCTGGTTCTTCATCTGTTATCATTTCTTTTCCTTGTTATTCTGTCATTATTATTCCTGTTCATTTAGTCACTTACCCTCGTAGCAAACACACCCTTACTTTTGGATCTACCTTGGAGAGAAAAATTTGGTCAAGTGATTCGTATTCTTTACCTGCTTGCTTGTATTGCTTAATACTGAAAAAGTTTGAACACATGATGTTAATATTAGATGTTACACTTTACATGGAACCATTTTGGTACACTCTAAAACAACTTGGGTTATTTGCAGTTATTTCCAGTGGCATCGGTTTTATTGATTGGAAGCTTGACGGTTACATCCATAACTCTTAACCGAGGTATTTTACAAACTCCATTTTAAGACAAAAATATATGCATCTCATTTTTTGAAATTGTAGGAGCACATTTATAAGGCTCAATTCACAATACAGATTACTAGTCTTTGAAGCTCTTTTTATATCAAATTAACTGAGTTACAGCATCGCTTGTTTTTCAATCATTGCCTTTTACAAATGAGCCGATGATAATTACATGAGCCAACAAGCTTCACGTATGGTATTTATTGAAGAGTATACTAAGTAGTGAAATAGCGAACTAGAAAAATTTAAGCTAAAAACTAGACCCACATGTGGCATGCACGGTGTTTTGATCCCCAAAATGAGAAAAAAAAAGAAACTTTATGCTGCTAAAATTCAACAGGGCACTCCTTTGCAGGATGTGGATGTAACTAAACTAACTGTCAGAAGGTTAAGGAAATTTACCTAACCACCCGTTTTTTTAACTTAAAATGTAAGAGTCTTATTACCGTCTCACTAGCGTATCACCATATCATGTCCTATTTTGTATCAGTTTATCAAACTTCATAATTTGCCAAGCGTATGTTAAAAACATCCAATTACTATCTCTTACTATTCATTTTATCTATCTATGTATCTATCTAGTGTGGGTTTTGAGATTTGGAATTTGTTAACTGCAGCGGGACAAAACGCGCAGAGCGTTATATCTTCTGTAATATGTGCGGGTGCGACTGCAGGGATGATGGCTCTCGTAAAAGCAAATGGAAGACAAATCTGCTCTAGGCCTCGTTTGTGCGGCCTTTTGTAAATCAATTACTACATTTCATATTACTCAAAATTCATAGGATCTTGACCGCTTCATGTCATGTATTTGAATCATCTTCTCACTTTGCCATTTAAATAATAGTGGGGGTTGCTATATCATTCAATTTTCTATCCATTTATCTAAGAAATTGTTATTAGTTAATAATAAATACGGCCAAGGATGAGCGTTTTTCTAAGTGAAATGAGATTAGAGACGAGCAGTTCTATTTGTTAATACATAAAATAATAATTAAAACGAAAGCAATAAAAGAAAATCAGATTCTTTGTGAAATGAAATTAGAGAGATGTATGCTATTATCTGAAACTCACATATTTTCTTTTTATGACTATCGAGTTAGGAGAAATTAGAAAAAGAAAAAAAATTGGAGATGCGGGGTATCGATCCCCGTACCTCTCGCATGCTAAGCGAGCGCTCTACCATCTGAGCTACATCCCCTTTTGCCAAGGATTTAAAAACCACATAATAAATCGGTGGGTGGTATAACGTATTCAAATCAATCAGTGTTTGTTTGCAAAATTAACCCCAGAAATAAAAATATAATTAAATTACACAAAACAAAAAAAAAAATTTAATAATGAACTCTGTAACGGCCTCATAATTTGTTTCTTAGTAGCAACATCT
Source organism: Flaveria bidentis (assembly GCA_018326385.1). Taxonomy (NCBI): domain Eukaryota; kingdom Viridiplantae; phylum Streptophyta; class Magnoliopsida; order Asterales; family Asteraceae; genus Flaveria; species Flaveria bidentis. Next base: position 9,474 of record BJCM01061766.1, read on the forward strand.
TTCCACTTAAAATTAAAGATTATTTTTTAAGAAATGGTATTCTTTTGTTGTTATGCTGAATTACTTGTTTCAACATGGGTTTTTAGGGGGTATAACTTTTTAAGAAAAATTTAATCATTTACCAAAGTCAAAACTTTCTAAAAGAAATTAGCATGCAATAGAAAGATTTTTTTTTGACAATCATATATTGGCCTTGCTAATTGTTCCTTCATCATATATTTTTCTAGCGATTAGAAGTCTACTAAGGTTTAAATATCATTTTTAACTAAAACTTCACTCGAAACAATCTTGTAATGCATAGTAGTTGTTCGAGTGGTCTAAGTACTTTGTTTTTGTATATTAAATTTATGAATTAAACTAAAAAAATTAAAACTATAACCAAGGATCAATATAAATCAACTATAACCCCTGAACTTAGAAATGGATGGGTAAATGTTGTCAAGTTCGGACATGATAGCGATCAGGAGGTGAGAGAGAGTTTAAGAGAGAGATTGTTAGAGAAGAAGATGTGTAAACGACGGCTATGACACTTAATTATGCGTTAAAGTGTTAGTGCAGCAAAATGAAAAATAGACATGAAGATGTCATATTTTTTAAATACAAGTTTATGATGATCATTTTAAATTTCTAATATAGAAAAAATGAACATCTACTAAAAAACCTAAACATATTATACAAAGAGAATAATGAGTATTGCAGGTAAAGTTGTAAAAAATATGCAATTATATAAAACATGTAATTAGTACAGCTATATGTTTTGTTGGTACAACAAAACAAAACTTAAATACAACATAACATTAAGATATTTTTTAAAACCATTTATCTTAAAATATAAAAGTACCATGAACATAATAGCATTTATATAACATCTAGTTATCAAATGTCATAATCCACTCGTGGTCTAATAACGTTGTAATGGTAGTAATTGTCTTTACAAAAATGTTCGTGGGTTTAAACCATTGTTTGTGTAATTTAAGCAGATGATATTTAGGAGAAACAAATTATTGTGTAAAAAAATACCATCATAAAGAGGGTTGGTAATGTCAAATGTGGTATGGTTTACTTGCTTTGCTCTTTTTATTGTTATTATTATTATTGTTATTCTGAGTTTATTTTTGTTTTTGAAATCAAAGTATCAAACAGCTGTTGCTGAGGAGAAGACTTCAAAGCTTCACTCGGTAGATGATACCAAATCAAACAGTTTTCCAACAACACAAGAATCGGAAGTCATGTTCGCCAAGAAACTGTTACAGAAAGCTACGAAGCATCACAATCATCATCATCAGGTATGCCTTCTCCACATCATCCACGATCACTGATGTTGACCACCATGATAATCGACTTTGGAAAATTTTTATTTGGACAAGAGGATGCAATACCATCGTGAATCTGTTCACCATCAACTGCTCAAGTGATTGTTACTTTAAATTTTTAATCTTTTAGTATTTGGACTGTGGTTTTGTTCGCCAACTGTTTGGGATTTTGTGACGAATTGAATGCCTGAATCATATATACGTACTGGAAATTGGACTGCATCAAATTGGGGGCTTGTTTGCGATCTCATTGTTAAGTGCCTATCTGCTTATTGCGTTTATACATGTTCTGAAGGTGTTTGGGATTGCTTATCTGATTATTTGTGCTTTTAACAAGGATTGTGTTCTGCTACAACTTAAAAGACAAGTTTGAAAGTGTAACGGGTTTTTTTTTACCTACTTTCTTATGAAAGAAGTTATACAGATTGGTTACTTACAAAGTTTCAGTGTGTGCTTTTCTTGAAGCGTTTTACATTATAAAATGTAAAAACAAAACACGTTGAAGCATTTTACATTAAAAAGTTTACTTGAAACGGTAACAACAAAGTCGGAAAACAAGAGAAACTAGGTAGGTGGACCAAGTTCCATGGCCTAGATAAGTTGTAATGATGATTGATGACAATTGCAAGATGACCAATTCTAACCTGAACATTTTCAAAATAAAAAATGTGTAATTACCAGAGATGGGGGAAGAAAGAAATCTAGAACCACAATGAAAAATCACTACAATTGGGAGACAACAGTTGGCAGTATTATTTTTGTCCTCATACATGCTTTTAGTAAATTATTGACGTTATGGTGTGATATCAGCCTTCTTGTTTGTTGTCTACCAGAATCTAAAAGGCTGCCTCACACCAGAAGATTTGGACTTCCGAATAGCAGTCCATTATGGTATCCCATCTACTGCGTCCGTGCTTGCCTTTGATCCTATTCAGCGTGTATTAGCCATTGGAACATTGTAAGTTTGCTGTACTCATATATAAATATATAGAATATATGAAATGGAACTATTGTTGGGTATCCCATATTCTGAGTTCATATGCAACTTTGATTTCAAGTCTTCTTCCTGACACCAAGGAAGGTTACACTCTTATATGAAAAGAAATATGTCTAAATAAATTAAATCAATATATAATAGCAGAAACATATAAAGTTCATATCTTTTTTTATTAACTTCATGCAGAGATGGCAGGATAAAAGTGATTGGTGGTGATAATATTGAAGGACTCCTAATTTCTCCAAAGCAAATACCTTTCAAGTATTTGGAGGTTTGTTATTTTCTTCCTTTTACGTTTTCATTTTGTTGACTGATGTTGTTATGTCAATTGTGTTCTTTCCCTTAAAGCAATATATAAATGTAGGAACACTTAAGGAATAAGGATATGGAACACATGTAGGAAGATACAGCAACATTAAATATTCAATATATATAGTTATAATGTTAAACAAAAAAACAAACTTATAATGTTATGTAAGAAAGACAAATAAAGATTGGACATCTTGGTAAAGTAGACAACCAACTGAATACATATGAAACGATTATTGGTTCTATGCATACAAATATTTCTAAACCTAAGATATAGCTAAAGAAGATGACAAGTAGAAAGCAGTCTTGGAAAGATTAAAACATGTGGCTTGACATGTTTCATAGTCATATTGTTGAATTCCGTTTGCTGTCCTTATGAATTCCTTAGTAATTTTATGATGTCACCTGTGAACAGTTCAAGGTACGTATGATATACTTAGTTTTTTTTTCTTGCAGTTTCTATCCAACAAAGGTTTCCTAGTCAGCATCTCCAATGACAATGAAATACATGTAATCACTAGTTCCTTGTTAATCATTATAAAAATCAAGCTGACTTTAAACTTAAATTACAACCTTTGCTTCATGACTTGATGCTACTTTGCAGGTGTGGAATTTGGAAAATAGGTCCATTGCTTCTAGTTTGCAGTGGAGCTTTAACATTACAAGTTTCTCTGTTATATATGGCTCCTTCTTCATGTAAGATACTTGAAAAAGTGCAATAGTACTTGCTACATAATGTGTGGTGTTTTAATTAGGTAGTGTGCTACTACTGAATACAGGTATGTCGGAGATGAAAATGGTTTGATGTCTGTTTTAAAGCATGAAGAGGATGCAGAACTTTTATTACTGCCATATCAAATTTCAGCCAAATCCCTTACTGGTAATATCTTAGTAATTAGTTATCCTTGGCCATATAGAAGTATTTGTTTTGAATCATAAATTTGGAACAGAATTATTCTGGTATTACTTTATGAATTTGGTGGCATCAAAATTACTTTTTTTTCTTCTTTTTAGCATATTACAATAATGTATTTCTACTTACTCCACAGAAGCTGCTGAGTCATCATTTCCAGATCATCAAAGTATTGTTGGAATTCTTCACCAACCTTGTTCTTCTGGGAATAGGCAAGATATAAGTATTGGTTGAAGTTCTCTCCTTTATATTTGTTGGAGTTTAGTTTGCATATAATACACTTAAATCATTATCTTGTTTTCAAGATTATTATTAGCTATGTTTTATATCATATTTAAGTATTATTATTAGATTTTAAGTTTAGATAACTTAGATTAGAATATACATGAGGATTTAGATAACCAACATTTGAGAATTCACAAATTTCTTTAGAATTGTGAGAATTCCTATCAACATGCAACTTTTTTATTATTTATATTTTATATAAAAATGATTGAATTATAATATTTAGGTGTCTCTCTTGAAGTTCAAAAAGAAAATAATGAACAAATTTGTAATCTAAGCATATATAAGTCATATGTAGGTCATACTATCTACATAAGTGTAGCTAAACAAATAAATTTTTTTAAAAACATATGCCAACAATAGTTTGATGGGTTTTTATGTTATTTTTATGGTTTTTAATGTATATAGACATACACAACTGTTCGCATTAAGTATAAAATTTTAAAAATATGATCTATTGATATTAGTTCTTGTGGTTCTTAAGATATTTACTAGTTCTCAAATGATCCTAACCCTAGGATTGGTTTCCTATATCTATGTATTTGATTGTTTATGTAATACATAAATATTATGATAATACTAGTCTTCTCAAGTTTCCACAATATTCTGCTACATATTAGTGTGATTGTGTAAAGAAACGGTATTTGCGTACACTAACTAATATTTGTACGGCCTGAATAATTTGTCTGAGGATTTTCCAAATTTTTAACAGATAACAACATTACCATATTCTGATCTGTTGTTCTTTTCCAGAGTTTTGGTTGCATACGAGTGTGGCTTGATTATTTTATGGGATATCTTTGAAGCTCAAGTGGTTGTAGTTAGAGGTGACAAGGTTCTTGAACTGAAGGATGGAATTGTTGACTTTTCTGGTCAACCTGAACATGATTTGGAGGAAAAAGAAATAACCGCCCTTTGTTGGGCATCTTCTAGTGGAAAAGTTGTTGCTGTTGGATACATAGATGGAGATATTATGTTTTGGAAAACATCAGCTGCTGAATCTAGTAAAAAACAAAAAACTGCAGCATCAAACAATAATGTTGTAAGGTTACAGTTGTCATCTGCCGAAAGGAAACTACCTGTCATTGTCTTGCACTGGTCGGCAAACATTAAATCCCAAAATGACAGTGATGGCCAACTGTTTGTCTATGGTGGTGATGAAATTGGGTCCGAGGAAGTATTAACGGTGAGTGTAACAGATTGATAGAGATGGTTATTTCGACCCGTTTTTCTTACAGATGGGTTAATTTTGTTCTGTTTTATCTGTTGGATTGACTGATTTTTGTTGTATCTCAAATGAATCAAATTCCATTTACATTTTTTTAGCTAAAGGGGAAGCGGGCCAAATGGGTTGAACAGGCTGAAAGTCACCCAAAGTCAGTTTTAATGCATACACTGTTTTATTTAATGCTTTAGGATTACTATTGTTAAAAAGTTTTTTCAGTTATCATAGTAAACCCATCGATTTATAAAAATTAAAAATATGATAAACAATGTTTACAAGTCAATCCAACCCGACCACTTTTGAACGAGAGGTGACAATTTTGGCCTATTTGTTTCTAACCTTCTGAAGATGTTTTACTTTTTATTTTATTTTACTTGATTTTATTTTGTTTTACTTGATTTTATTTTAGTTCAAACGATTTAAAAATAATTTTGAGATAAAAAGTGAACTGTTTAATATGGTATTTTGTTGCATACACCCTCCTAAATTATTTTATTTGAAAATTTAGATTGTTCTTGTCATGGTAGCTTTTAATCATATTCAAGGCATTAATTATATATTGAAAATTCTAAAAAGACTGGACTAAGAAGTATTTTCAGGCAGGCCAACTCATCCATCTTGCCATCTCTAATTATAAGTTTTATATATATTACAGGTTTTGAGTCTTGAATGGAGTCCTGAGATGGAAACCCTAAGATGTGTGGGTCGTGCAGAGATCACTCTTATTGGCTCGTTTGCTGATATGAGTTTATTACCAAGTGCAATAAACAATCATGGTGCTGATTTATTAGTCCTCACAAGTCCGGGACATCTGCAATTAGTCAATCATAAGAATTTATCTGCCTTAACATCTGAACATGAAAAACGAATTACTTTATCTTCTCTAGAATGCCCTGGAGTTATACCTACACTTAATCCAGTCCTCAGTGCAGCAAAACTCATCTCATTAGTTGGCAGTGATAACACTTCAAAGTTTCTTTTGGAGGTAAGGTATATACTTATATGATGCATTTATGGTTTTACCTTCAGTTATGTATTCTTAATATAAATTTTGTTTTAAATAGATAGCTAGAAATGTGAAGGCCAGTTCAGCACAAAAATTGACGGGGGGGAGTTGGCCCATATCAGGAGGCATAGTATATCAATCTACTTCTGAAGGTTATGTGATAGAGAGAATTTACATAGCTGGTTACATGGATGGATCTGTTCGGATCTGGGATGCCACCTCACCAGTCTTGTCAATCCTTTGTGTTATAGGAGTGGTGAGTAACTACCTTAATTTTTTAAGCATAGGGAGTAGAGATGGCAAGTGGACAGGTCAAAATGGCTACAAGTTGATTGACTTGAAACATTTTGTCCTATTTTTAAAAATAATTTTAGAGATAATTGGTGTAATAAATGATTACAAAGTTACAAACTTTATATCATTTCAATAATAGCCTCAGTTTTTTAACAAAATGATTTAGCGGGTTTTAAGCATAGTAAATCACTTTGGATGACTTTCAACCTGTACCTTGAAGATACCCACTTGATATGTAAGAGATAAACATAAGTAGCTGGAATCAACCCATTAACAAGTAAATGGATCAAAGAGTATTCCATTTAACAATTAACATACCTGAGGCAATTGGCAGATGAAAGATGTGGAAATTGGTGGTTCAACTTCTCCAATTTCAGAACTGAACTTGTGCTCCTTGACCTCACGATTAGCAGTCGGAAATCAACTTGGTTTGGTAAGAGATGCTTCCACAGTTGACCATGCTTGACCTAATTGCATACTAATATTTTGAGTTTGTAGATCCGTGTATATAATCTCAATTCCAGCTTAAAAGAGACGGTCCTTCACATTGTCACAGGAGTTAAACAAGAAGGTAAGCTTATTTCTAACATATATTCCAACTGTTTTATGCTTTACTTAAAATGAGTTAGTACTGTTTTCAGTTCACAAGCAACCCCAAGGTGGAGGTCCCACTTGTATCGCTTATTTCCACCTTCTTGATTCCCCTGTTCAAGCTCTTCAATATATGGACCATGGAGCTAAACTAGCCGTTGCTCATGAATGTGGTCGTGTAAGTCAACACCCTATCTTTTCTTTCTTTCTTAGTTTCTTTCAAAGAAGAGTACTGAATACTGATTTAAGCATTCAACACATCATGTTTATTCTTGGTCTAAAATGCCCTCATTGCAGGTTGCTGTGCTTGATATGAACTCATTCTCTGTTTCATTCCTAACTGAATCTTTATCTAATCCTAGCAGTCCAGTGATCTCCATGACCTGGAAATCATTTGTGTATAATGGTGGTCATGTTAAAAGCCCTAAAGATGGCGGACCAAAGAATATTGATAAAAATCTAGAGAAATTGATGTTTGTATCTACCAAAGATGCAAAGTTATATGTGTTTGATGGTAATAATCGCATGATCAACTCTAAACCAATGCAATTGAAGAAAGATACAGCTGCTATATCCATGCATATTGTAGGCAAGTATGACTACTTTAATATTAAATGTATGCTTTTATGGGTAAAACTAAAGAAATCAGCTAAACAAAACGGTTTATGGGTTGAAAGAATATTTAAGATGCATAATACTTTCTAATCATGTTATTTAAAAAACAGATTTTGATCTTAATAGTATGGTATTGTAATAATATCCAAAACATTATTATATTTACAATTCGAAATAAGAAAAGAGAACAAAAAGTGCTAGCAGATCGGCCCAAAGTGACCCAAACTATAATTGACTACTTTGACACGAACAAGTTATCCACCCAGCTGGCCAGCTGACCCACTCTTTTCTTCACATCTACTCTATCCCATGACAATTGCAATTTTCTTTCCTTTTTTTCGCAAAAGGGTCCTAGTTAATTTAACTTTTAGCCTAATTGTCATTGTTATCATGTTGTTTTTGGTCACATGATTTATGTACTTCGTCTCAAATGAAAGAAGTTTTGGATTTTTGACGAATAGTCAGATTTTAAAACTGTGCCAAAATATGGAGGAAGTAATTCGTTTTCTTCTTTTACAAATTTCAAAATTGTCATGCTTTTTGGTATTGGTTTTACAACTGTGATTTATTTAGCAATAATACCAGTATTATAAATATTCTTTCAGAGGGAAGTACTACCATAGTTGAGTCGGTGGATCAAAAGGAGTCAACACAGTTGACAAAGAATGTTGCAGCCAGAAATGAACCTACAAGTGAAATAGACCAACATAAGGCCGAACATATCAATTCAGGACATAATGCAATGGATTCACTCATTTTACTTTGTTGCAAAGATGCTCTGCAGTTATATGGTTTAAATTCTGTAGTTCAGGTGTGGCTATGGCCAACCTTTTTTTCAATTTTTTATAGAGGTGGCAAAACGGGCGGGTCAGGTAATGGATCTAAACAGGTTCAGTTCAGAACATGTAATTATCAAAACGAGTCTGATCATGGATGTTTTGTTCCTGTTACCTTGAATTTATAAATTATTTATGATTAATATATTAGATATGCTTGTTAAGTAACTTTATGAAGATGATAATTTACTTTTCTTGGATAAAAAATTTCTGGGGTTATAAGCATTTAAACTCACTTCATGTCACTTTTGACTAGTCTGTTCTTCACTAAGTTTTATAAGCTTACCTGTTTGAGCTGATAGATATAAAAATACAACCATAATCAACCCATTACAAGTAAATGGGTCAAAATTGTGGTGGCGAGCTAAATGCTAATAATTACTTCTGTTTTGCTAGGGGTACGAAAAACCGTTGCTTAAAGTAAAACTTGAGAAACATTGTTGTTGGACTTCAACTTTTAAGAAAGATGAAAAAACATGTGGATTAGTATTACTATATCAATCTGGAGAGTTGGAAATCAGGTCTCTCTGTCTATTATTCATTCCTACAGGCATACAAAATAGAATGTGTACTTATACATACTTATATATATATATATATATATATGTGTGTGTGTGTATGTATGTATGTATGTATACTAAATATGGTATATTGACACATATATTTCACACAGATCTTTGCCAGACTTAGAACTGGTGAAAGTAACCTCATTAATGTCAACATTAAGGTGGAGTTACAAAGCAAATATGCAAAGGAGTATGTGTTCTACAGAGAACGGACAGATTGCCATGGTATCATTTTAGAAACTTTACAACCTTTATAGTTTAAATGCATAAATATTTTCAGAATTTTGTTTAATGAATTTTTCTTTTTTGATCAAATTCTTTATTATGTAGATAAATGGGTCTGAAGTGGCATTTCTCTCTTTACTAAAAAGTGATGATGATCTCAAGTATATTTCTGTTTATTTAGTGACACCATGCCTTTTCCACATAAGATGTTTCTTAATAGTCAATATAATGATGTTGTGTTGCCTTCATTACTGTAGGGTTACCGAATCTTTTCCTTCACTTCATGATAAAGTTCTTGCAGCTGCAGTAGAAGCTGTGATTAGCAGTTCTCAAAATCAGAAGAAAAAGCAGGTTGAAATTGTGTCTAATAATTTGCTATGGTAGTAATCAATGACTGCTAAAATGTTTATAATGATTAAAGATCTTGGAATTTCTCTTTGTTGACACAGGGTATCCCTGGAGCACTTGTGAATATTCTCAAAGGATTTAAAGGAGGAAAAACTAATAACAACATCAACTTACATGAAGAATTTAAATTAGGTTTCAACAATCTGGACAAAATCTTTTCAAAGAATCCATTTCCAGATCCACTTGAAAGTAATACTAGTAATCAGGAAGATGTAGAACTTGATATAGGTAGGCTGGATGTCTATTTAAATAGCTTCAAAAGTATACATTACAAGTGACAAAGGACGGGGGGTTGGGTCACGGCTCCAAATGGGTAATTTTTGGTAAGGGCCGAAACAAGTTGACCGTAACCAATTTTTTCCAAAATTCTAATTTGTTTTTAATAGGAAAGTGAATCAAAATATAATCACAAAAGTTATACTATTCCAATAATAATCTGAGTTTGAAAGAAATGATTAAAGAGATAGTACGCTTTACAAAAGTATCCTGTCATGATAACTTCTAATCTTCTATTTTATGCATAATGCTGGTCTTGTTTTTATATTTATACCACTAGTTTACTTCGATTATTATATATATATGTGTTAATGCAGATGACATAGAAATCGATGAACCTATGTCTGTATCCATGCCTACTTCATCACATACAAAACAAAAGGAGGAAATTGGTATGTTTGGAAATAATTTTTGAATCTATGCTTTATTTATCTTTACTTATAACGAATATGTTGTTATTATAATTATTATGGATCTTATGACACAGGAAAGAGAACTGACAGGGAAATGTTGCTTGATGGTGATAATGATGAGCCCAGACTGAGGACACGTGAAGAGATTATTGCTAAATATAGAAAGAATGCAGGGGTAACTAAGACAGATGTCCTAATGTGGCTAAATTGTAAATTTTAAGTAAGTTACAAATTAAAACATTAAATCTTTTTTTCAGGATGCTTCTTCGGTAGCTGGACAAGCAAGAAACAAGCTTTTAGAGCGCCAGGAAAAGCTTGAGGTATGACTTTTTTTCCATCATGTAGACATAGCATATGACATATTTAACATATATGCATACAATGGCTTATTGTCCATATCTATAAAAAAATATTGTTCATTAGCAAACATTTGACTTCACATATAGTTTTATAGAACTGTTGCTACTATTAGTCAAACTCCTAATATGTCCTTAATCATGATGAGAAAAAGTTAAGAGTCTCTTTTACAAAATCATTACTTCTTTGAAGTTTTAGTTTTTATCATTGGGAAATTAGATTATGATAAAGTTCCAAAAATTGATACCTTTTTTTTCCTGTTTTTATGTGGAGAAACTGAACGTAGCTGTAGAATACTGCCTGTCAATTAGAGGTGGCAAAATGCACTGGCTCAGTAACGTGTCAATATGGGTAGTTTTTAGTACAACTGGAAACAAGAAACGAGTTGACCCAACCCTTTTTGGTCATTGTCTTAATTTGTAACGAAGTGATGCATTCAATATGGTTATGATAACTATATGTCTATATCATGAAAGCAAGAATGTAATGTTCTTTAGTAAAATGATTAAGGAGGTTGTAAGCATTTGTATACACTTTGGGCAACTTCCTACTCGTTTAAACCAGTCAACCTATTGACCCTTTTCTGTCCAACCCATTTACCAGTCAAATATTCCGTCGTTACTCTGAAGCATCGCTTGCTTCTAAAAATTTCAATATTGTAAATTCACATCATTTATTTCTTGAATTCATTTAGCCAGCATTTTCTCATTTGTCAGAAAATCAGCAAAAGGACTCAAGATCTAAGCAATGAAGCTGAAGACTTCGCATCCTTAGCAAACGAGCTTGTAAAGGCAATGGAACGCAGAAAATGGTGGCAAATATGATCATTCTTTGCAGGCAGCAACAGCATTTCATCTTCCTTCGCTTTATTTTATTTAAAGCATATGTAATTCCTCTTGCCAATATTAAAAATTACACATTCTAGATTACGTGATTTCTCGCACATTTTCTGAACAAGTTTTATGAACCTTGTTTCAAGTATATATATATGTATCATACAAAGTTAAGTTAAAGAATCTGATGTGCTTTATGGATTTAACTTTCAGATTTTGGACAAAAAATATGTGCATTTTCAGTTGTATTAGGTTTTAGTATTCACAAGTGTTTGGTGTAAATAGGATATTCATGACTCTCCAAGTGTTCCAAATGAAGAGTCCAAAAGTAGGTAAAGAAAGTTAGGTTAGAAGATCAGCTTGTTTACTTACACCTTATTATATTCACTTTCAGCGAATATTTTATCATCAAATTCACAAAACTATCTCTCTCTCTCTCTCTCTCTCTCTCTCTCTATATGTGTGTGTATATATATATATACATATATATATATATATATATTATAGTTCTAAAAACTAGATAAGCTAATTAGTCATATTATTACTAGTTGTATTGCTACTATTATTATAATAAACCACCATTG
>BJCM01061767.1:0-23176 GCA_018326385.1 Flaveria bidentis
AAGTTTATGTGATCCACAATTGTAGGATTTCAGTTGTTTTTCAGTTATTATGCTGCCTATATAAAGCAGCTTTCATGTATGTTTCATTCATTCGCATATTGCATAATAAACCTTGAGTATTGAATCAATCTGTGAGTGTCATTTGAGTATTGTTATAAGGTTTTGATATCAACAGCTCCAAGGGCTCCGACGAGATTTTGAGAATCTCGCGATGAAAGAAGATGAAGCCATAAGGAATTACTTCTCTAGGGTGATGGACAACGTAGGGAGACAACGTTCCTACGGAGAAGAATTAACGGATCAAAAGGTTGTGGAGAAAATATTAAGAAGCTTATCATCTAAATACGATTATGTAATACCATCCATCAAAGTCGTTTTCGACTTAGCCGATGTCACACCAGTGAAACTGATGGGATTGTTGCAATCCCAAAGAGCGTAATAACAGCAAGAGCTCCTCTCAAAGCCCAGTAAAGAAAACCGAACCCCAAGATGAGCAGGCTCTCCAAGTGTTCCAAGTTTTCAATCCAAACAAAGCCATTCGTGGACGTGGAAGAGGGCGAGGAACACCTCGAGGGCGCGGTGCAGGCCGGGGTCGTGGCTTCTTTGATCGCAGTAAAGTACCACAATGTCATGTATGTAAGAAGTATGGGCACGTAAATAAGGATTGTTGGTATAACGATGAACCTCAAGCCAATGTGGCTGAGAACGAAGAAGCACATGAAGAATTTGAAGAAGATGCTCAACACTTACTTCTAGCATTCCATGACGAAGCATAACAACATGCAATTGTGATAAGAGATCATGCGAACCAAGACAACGTGCATAAGTGGTTTGTGGATTCCGGATGTTCAAATCACATGACCGGGTTGAAAACTAGCTTTACTAATCTTGATGAGTCTTTCAAGATGGGAGTTAAGCTCGGTGACAAGAAACGTCTTGTCGTCGAAGGAAAAGGTACTGTTTGCATTTGGACTAGTGGTAACAACTACAAACTACTAGACGATGTGTACTATGCACCTCGACTAGAATACAACCTGCTGAGTGTCGGCCAACTAATGAAGAAAGGGTACTCAATATTGTTTGATAAAGATACATGCATTGTTCGTAACAAAGCCTCTAAGCAGTTGATCATGGAAATACCTGTTGCTGTTAACAACATGTTCGTAGTAGATACAACCTGTCTGATGGCAAACACTACTACCAAACCCACCAAACAAGAGGCAGAAGCAATTCTATGGCACCAAAGGTATGGACATCTCAACCTTGATAGCCTTAAACTTCTTCATGATAATAGTATGGTTAATGGATTACCTAAGCTCAGATCCACTATTAGTTGTGAGGCTTGTATTGTTGGCAAGCAAACTAGAAAACCATTTACATCCACTTCCTGGCGTGCCAAGTCCAAACTTGGAGTTGTTCATACTGACTTGCGTGGTCCTATGCAGACTCCTAGCCTTGGTAACAGTAGGTACTACATGTTGTTTGTTGATGACTACACTCGTATGTGTTGGATATACTTTCTTACACATAAGAGTGAAGCATTTGACAAGTTTAAAAGTTTCAAAGCCATGGTAGAAAATGAATGTGGATCTACCATCAAAGCCCTTCGCTCTGACCGGGGAGGTGAATTTTGTTCCCTTGAATTCAACAAATTCTGTGAACAAGCTGGTATCAAACGGGAAGTAACTGTTCCCTTCACCCCGCAACACAATGGAATCGTTGAACGCAAAAACCGTACTATCATGAATCTGGCTTGAAGTATGTTACGAGGCAAGGAGCTACCCAATTTTCCGTGGGCCGAAGCAGCAGCCACTGCTGTATACACCATCAACAGATCACCCACTAAAGCTCTCATACATCAAACACCCATTCATGCATGGTCTGGGTCAAAACCGTCTGTCAAACACATGAGGACGTTCGGGTGTATCGCTCACGGGGCCGTCCCCTCACAACAAATACGAAAGCTTGACAACAAGTCTGAAAAAGCCATTTTTATTGGTTATTCTAATAGTAATAATGGTGTATACAGGTTATATAATCCGGATAATAAGAAGTTATGTCTCAAGCGTGATGTGGAGTTTTGTGAAGATAAGAGATGGACATGGAAAAATCACGTGAGTGATGCACAAAGCAGTACACCTACTACACAACTTTATCTATTCCGAGACCCATTTCCTTTAGAAGTTGGTGAAAGTACTTCAGATGATAGGGACAACTCACCCACTAATGCTCCTAATACCCACGCAAATAGTACACCCATCACCTTTCCTGAACCCCACTTGCAACCTACCCATACACACAATGCCTCTACCTCCTCTCATCATCATATATTCCCGGCTCATGAAACCACTTCTCCCGAACCAAACCCACTCCCACCTAAACGACACACCAAACCTCCCTCATGGTTGCGAGATTATCACACCGGTCAAGAACTATCTGATAGTGATAATGAACTTCTCACATGTCACTTTGCATTAAGTGTGACTGACCCAGTAACCTACAACCAAGCTATGCATTCTCACAAATGGCAGGAGGCGATGAAAGTGGAGCTAGATGCCATTACCCGAAACAACACGTGGGAGCTTGTGACACTCCCTGCTGATCGAACTGCGGTGGGTGTTAAATGGCTATTTAAAACTAAAATAGGTCCTGATGGGAAGGTGCTGAAACACAAAGGAAGGCTGGTGGCCAAAGGTTACTCGCAACAACTGGGGGTAGATTTTCAAGAAACGTTTGCTCCTGTTGCACGGTTTGAAACGATTTGAGTATTCTTAGCTGTGGCTGCTAAAAAGGGGTGGAAGATACATCAACTGGATGTCAAGTCAACGTTCTTAAATGGAGAACTTGCTGAGGAGATATTCGTTGAGCAACCTGAAGGATTTGTATCTAACTCTCATCCGGATAAAGTTTATCGGTTGAAAAAGGCGTTGTACGGGTTGAAGCAGTCCCCTAGAGCATGGTATTCTAAAATTGACAACTACTTCCGTGAGCATGGATACAAAAGAAGTTCCAGCGAACCTACATTATACATCAAACAAACTAGTTCCGGTAATTTTGTATATGTTTGTTTATATATTGATGACATAATTTGCACTTCTTCTTGTGATGATCTTGTGAAAGGGTTCAAGGATGGTATGAAGAATACATTTGAGATGACAGATCTAGGCTTGCTTCGAGTTTTCTTCGGGCTTGAAGTTGTTCAATGCAATACATGAATCTTTTTACATCAACAAAGTTATGCTCATGGGTTACTCAAACGTTTTACATGTCACACTAACAAATATGAGGACACGCCTGTGAATGTCAATGAGAAACTTTCCATTCAAGATGAAGCTGACAAGACTGATGGTGAAGTATACAGAAGCATGGTTGGAGGACTTATCTATCTCACCCACTCACGTCCTGATTTAGCTTATGCTGTCAGCATGGTGTCCCGCTTTATGTCCAACCCATCAAAACTTCATCTGGGAGTTGTTCGTGTTGGAAACAGTGGTTAACAAGGAATAGAAATGGAAGGCAGAATAGTTGCTTTTTATTATTGAAAAGAAAGTGCAGTACATCAATAATGGAGAACACTCCTTAAATAGACTTAAAAATAAACGGCTATGCATGAAACTCGCACAACCACAAACTTATTCAAAAGTAAAACTAGAAAAGCAAAAAAGACTCCAACAAACTTGACTCTTTCCATCACGTGCAACTAATGCCTTCAGCCTTGACTTTTCAATCACGTGTGCATGGAGTGTTGTGTCACTTTAACAGTTCGCAGGATATTAAAGTATGTGGCTGGGGCTTATAGTATGAGAAGGGAGGAGACATCTCTCTTTCTGGTTATAGTGACAACGATTGGGCCAGCTGTGTGGATGATAGGAAGAGTGTTTCTGCGTATCTGTTCTCACTTGGAAGTGGTGCAATATCATGGAGTTCTAAGAAGCAACTCACGGTGGCCTTATCTAGTACCGAAGCAGAATATATAGCTGCCACTAGTGCAGCTTGTCAAGCGATTTGGCTCCGAAGAGTTCTTGAAGATATGGGACTAAAAACAGATCCTTCGACCATCATCTACTGTGACAGCAAGTCAACTATCAGTTTGTCGAAAAATCCAACTCATCACAACAGATCTAAACATATAGAATTGAGGTATCATTTTATTCGAGAAATGGTGGATCGTAAGTTAATTATGTTGGATTTTTGCTACACTTATGATCAAGTCGCAGATGCTCTCACCAAGTCTTTGTCCAAGGAAAAGTTTGTTCATTTTAGATGGTTAATGGGAATACGATAGCTTGAATCACAGGAGGGTGATAAAATATGATTCAAGGCTTGCCTACGTGGATGCTCAGGAGTTGCATGTGCATGGCATATGCATGGTAAAGCTGCAGTTTGAATAAACAAGCACGTGTAGCTTGTGTCCTTTGTTTATGCTTAATTTGTTGAATAAAAATAGGTCCATCAATTGTATCTATTATCCGTTAGGTTGTTGAGATTTTTGAGTTGTTTTTTTTTTCTATTTAAAGTCACTGCACTGCAGCTTTATGTATCTCTTTCACATCAATAAAAAAAACTCTTGAGTTTGTTTTAATTGTGTATCGAATACTTCCAAAACTCAAACAGAACGAGCATTTCGAAACTTGTTATTATGGTTTTGAGTTGTAACGATCAAGTGACTTTGATTATTCGGTTATCTCAAATAATTAGCTTCATATTTATAGTAGGGAAATGCAGATAGTAACTTTTAATAAAGTTACATTTGATAATATACCTATTTTGGCCATAGACTTAGAAGTTACTAATATACGGTTATAGTGTATCGACTAATATTGTATGATTTTATTATATATTATTAAGTTTCTTATTTTTTTTATAAAGGTTAAAGATATTATTAGGTCAAAAGATGTTAAAGTTTACAGCAAAAAGCTTGATCAGGAAAGTCGATGGCCAAAATAGTCAAATATGGAATTAATTTGTGAGTGGCAAGAAAATGCTAGAAGTTTTCAAAAACAGATTTTGTGAAGTCTAAGATTCAAGAAGCAAAAAGCCCATAAAGCATAGTCGTCACAAGCCGGTTTTTTTTTCCAGAACCAGTTCCTATCCGCTTTCAAGCCAACGCGATTCGTACCCGGCAGTTCCCATCCGGTTCCTCGTCCCACATCAAAAACCGTTCCAACCCACCCTGATTCTAGCCGATGGGACGAGGTCAAATAGCCCCCATCAAGTTTCGTGCTTCCTCCTCTGTTGGTCACGAGTCAACCACCCATACCTTCTCCGGTCTTCCACACCCATGACCCATCAAAGAGGGCAAACTGGTAAATTCCCACCAAGCAACCCAGTCAGCAATGTCATTCCATGAGGTCAAACCACGAAGATCAACAAGCGTGTCTTGAAATGTGAACCCAAAGGCCCATAAAAACCAAATCTTTTTGAATTCACAACATTAATCTTCAACAATGTCGGCCCTCAAAATCATCAAGAAACACAACCACCATCTCAACAATCCCTTCCCATCAAACCCTAAATCTTTATCCTTCAAACAAGGATCTTTGTTGCTACATTCCCACATTGCCCTTTCAAACCACCAAATCTTCCCAATTGGAACTCATTTTCAGTTTATTTGGAGATCAGAAAATGGTGGGTATGTCTCTATTTCGCATATATCTCAACCTACAAGATCCATATGGTCAACAGTCCCTGGTCAACCATTCATCTCCACTGCAATGGCTGAAACAGAGATTCAAGAAAGCAGGGGATCATTCGTAATTAAGGATCGAAATGTCCGAGTACTATGTAATCATCAAACTATTGAAGACATTAATGTTTCAAGAGTTAATGATCAAGATTATGCATCTGGGTGTGTTGAATTTGGGTCCGAATTCCCTGTTCTCGAAATGACTGGTCGAGTTTTCAGTATGATGAAGAACAAAACTGTGTCAAATCGAGAAGAGTGGTATTCTTTAGAAAAATATGCTCATAGTTATGTAAAGTATAAGCTTTTATTCGTTCAAAAGAACAATAATCAAATCGGGTTTCAAATAAAACTTGGAAAACGGAATCTTGTATCTTCATCAAAGCTTTCACCAACAATATACAAGGGATTTTTACGAAAACTGACCTGGACCAGAAGGATTCGGGTCCGGTTATTTGGGTCTTTCATAAAGAGGAAAAGGGTCGTCATGGATTCAGGTGATAAAGAGGAAATTGTAGCAGTGAAAGATGGTGGAAATGAGTGTTTTAATAGGATTTGTTTTACATATTCAAGTGAGAAAGATGAAAGATTCTTTGGGTTTGGGGAACAATTTTCACACTTGGATTTTAAAGGAAGGAAAGTGCCTATTTTTGTTCAAGAACAAGGAATTGGGAGAGGAGATCAACCAATCACATTTGCTGCTAATCTGGTTAGCTACAGGTAAACAATATTTTAGTTGGTAGATGTAATTAACGTTCAGTACAAATCATATCGTAATTCTAAAGAATTTATAATTCTCACTAGTCACCACCTTTTTATGGCTTTCTAGCTCAGCCACTGCAAAAATATGTACGTATTAGACTGCAAACATGTGTGTAGCAATTCCGATTAATTTAGTTAGGCATTTGAGTTGTGTATCATCTCAATAGCTAGGAGATGGGTCAAACCGATCAAAAACGTGAAAGTCACCCAATGTCTATTTATAATGCATAAGACCTGCGAAATCGTTTATTAAAAATTAAGATTGTTAACTGTAATAATACAAGTTTAGGAATAGGAAATAGCAGATACATTATTGTTAAGAAAGAGGTAAAATCATGAAATGATAGTCCAGTTTCATTTTTTTTAATTATTGTTTAAGTTGGAAGACCAAAATGGGACTAAGAAACTTTATTATTATTTAGTGACTTCTTTTCTCTTCAAAATTGTCTCAAACTTTAGGTTATATTTGGAAAAATTCACTAAATAGTAACCAAGTTTCATATATGGGTGCTAAGTCACTTAATTTAAAATGAATAATAATATTTACAAAAAAAGTTCACATTGATGAAAGTGGTTTTCGAAGTTAGAAAAAATATGAGAGTGGTTTTAGTGGAACTCTGAAGAAACTTAGTTACTATTAGATGAAATATACCCTCAAAAAATCTAAAACATGGGTTAAATAGTGTTTGCAAGTCAAGCTGACCCGACCTGTTTTAATTTGTTACCCAACGGGCCAAAACCCAACCATCTTGCTAGCTGTAAAAGGGGTAGGAAGGGCTCTAAGCAAGAAATGTGTGTGTAATAAGAAAATAACCTAGGAAACATTCTATGTCATTATGCAGGGCCGGGGGAGATTGGAGTACAACTTATGCACCCTCGCCATTTTATATGACTTCAAAGATGAAATCTCTTTACCTCGAAGGTTATGAGTATTCAGTCTTTGATCTAACAGAGGATGACAGAGTTCAGATACAGGTATATCAGAGATGCAGTACTTTTCAGTTTAACATCTGATCTAGATTTTGCAATACATTAACACTGGCAATTAAAGAGTTACATTCTTTAGCAACCAACCTTAAACTGGGCTCAAAATTGAAATTAACTTGAATTCTATTACCTATAGTAGAAACCAAATTTTACAAGTATATTGTTGTTGCAGCACAAGCTGATAGCGTATAAGCCTGCCACATATACAAAAATGCTTGTGGGATTGAAATAAATTAAGAACTAAATTTTACACTTTTAAAATATGATATTTTTAAAATGCATACATAAAAATAATTATTAATCGTCACATTATATGCCACATGGCATATACATATACTGATATACGCTAAGATGATAATTGATACAGAAATGTAACTTGGCTGTTAAGATTAGGAAAAAAACGTAAATTTCATTTCTATTTCATATGGTTTGCCAATATAAAATTAAACGAAGCTACTAGGCTTCTTGAAAGGCTAAGATGATTGATAACCAATGGTTGCAGGTACACGGGGATTGTGTTGAAGGTAGGATATTGTATGGGAACTCACCTTCCGAGTTGATTGAACAATTCACCCGAATCAATCGGGAGACCACCTGTACTTCCTGATTGGATAATATCTGGTGCCATTGTGGGAATGCAAGGTGGAAAAAATAAAGTTCGCCATGTTTGGGAAGATTTGGTGGCTCATGATGTACCAGTATCAGCATTCTGGTTGCAGGTAATATTCACATATCCTGAAACTAAAAAGAGGGGCGTCAGTATGAGTGTCTAAAAAGTGATGATCTGAAGTCACAATAATTAGTTTCTAGTGTTTGGATTACATGCTTTTTCTTATATCATCTTATAATATAGGATTAGCTAATCAGTTTGATACTACCCTTAAACAATTATATAAAAAATTATTATATATCCTTATTCTAGGGGTTACTGCATTGTGGTTTCGAAAATGTTTTACCTTATAATTGGTTTCTGTAGGATTGGGTGGGTGAGAGAAAAACAGTGATTGGATCACAACTTTGGTGGAATTGGGAAGTTGATGAAGCACGGTATCATGGATGGAAACAACTAATTCAGGATCTTAGTGCTCAAAACATTAAAATGATGACATACTGCAATCCTTGTTTAGCTCCAGTAAGTACAAATATCATTAGTTAAAAAGCAATATGCACATTATCATCTGATTTTTAAAATCTCACTTGATTTTTCAGATGGATAGTAAGCCAGACACAAAGAAAAACTTGTTTCTAGAGGCGAAAAAGTTGGATATTTTAGTGAAAAACAAGAATGGAGAAACATATATGGTTCCTAATACTGCTTTTGATGTGGGAATGTTGGATTTAACACACCCAAATACTTCAAGCTGGTTCAAGAAAATATTACAAGAAATGGTGGATGATGGTGTTAGGGGATGGATGGCTGACTTTGGTGAAGGTCTTCCTGCTGATGCTTGCATCTACTCAGGTTTGTTATCCAAGTTACAATTTTATATTAATAATGTGATTGTATGTTTATACTTGTAACAAAATGTATAGTCTAAAAGGCGAGCAGTGTATTTTGATCAATTAAAAGTGATCTTACATCAATGCTTTAAAGAGCACTAAAGGGGGTGTTTGGATTTGTATTTTGAAACCAGTTGTTTGATTATTATGACTTGAAATCATGACTATAAGCTTTAAATTTCATACACCATTTTTGACATGTACTCTGTTTAGGTGAAGACCCTATCTCAGCTCATAACAGATATCCAGAGATATGGGCCCAAATAAACAGAGAATTTACAGAAGAATGGAAGAATACACTTGTTGGGAAAGAAAGAGAAGACACTTCAGAATCGTTAGTTTTCTTTATGAGAGCTGGTTTTAGAAATTCCCCTAAGTGGGCAATGCTATTTTGGGAAGGGGATCAAATGGTGAGCTGGCAAGCTAATGATGGGATAAAAAGTGCGGTTGTTGGTTTGCTAAGTAGTGGATTTTGTGGTTATGCATTCAACCATAGCGATATTGGAGGTTACTGTGCAGTAAATTTACCTTTTTTCAAGTATTCAAGGGATGAAGAGTTACTATTAAGATGGATGGAACTTAATGCCTTCACTACAATATTCAGAACACATGAGGTAGGTTATTCTGATGCTAGAGGTGGATATTTCAACAGTTTGATTTCAAATAGATTGGTTCAGTTGCGCTTTATCTTTAAAGGGTCAAAATCGCTTGATTCTGTTTGTGTTATCTCTAATGGGTGAAACAGGTTAACAAAAAAACATTAGCTAAAAAGGAAATGGCAAATGACCTAGTGGCAAGTCACCCAACATGTATTTTAATGAAGACCCAGAATAATGTATTTAGAAAACCAAAGATATTTTGTAAGCATATTTGACCCCCACCAAAATTACGTGTTTTGATCTGTTATCGTTACCAAAAACGCTTGACCCACCCATTTTTCCGCCTCTAATAGTTGCCATCTTCTACATAGCATGCCCTCATTTTTTTTTATATTCTGACCTAGCATAATTAATTAATTTTGGTCTATTTAACTTTGACCAGGGAAACAAGCCATCAGTTAATAGCCAATTCTATTCAAATGAAAGAACTTTATTACATTTCGAGCGCTTTGCGAAAGTATACAAAGCATGGAAATTCTACAGGGTCCAACTAGTAAAGGTGAGTAAAAAACTATAATCATATTCCTACTTAAGTATATAATAGTTGAATTTAATAATCTAACCTTTGTGCTTACAACACAGGAAGCTAGTCAAAAAGGTCTTCCGGTTGTTCGACATCTATTTCTGCATTACCCTACTGATGATCATGTACATAAGTTAACATATGAGCAGTTTTTAGTTGGTGATGAGATCTTGGTTGTCCCCACTCTTGATAGACATAAGAAAAACGTGAAAGCATATTTTCCAGTTGGAGAAAAGTGTGTTTGGAAACATATATGGACTGGTGATTTATATGATAAGCAAGGTTCAGAGGCTCATATTGAAGCTCCAATTGGCTATCCAGCAATATTTGTTAAAGATGGATCTATTGTTGGAGAGGAATTTCTAAGAAACCTGAGAGAATACAAGATTTTATAAATAGTTATTGGACAGTGATCTTGGTCATTGATTGGCCAACAGGAAAGTAGCAATTCATATTCACAAGTGTACAATTTATTGAAATTTTAAAGTATATAAACAGCTTGTCAGGTCATTGCGATTACAAAAGCAGATGAACAATTTTGATTGTTTGAATGAAAAAAGGATGTTTATAATATAATGTTCTCCTATGGTGACATAAGTTGTTTTCCAGAAGCACACTTTTGAGTGTTTGGGTAAAGAAAAGTGTAAGCATTTATGCTTATTCTAGGGTGACATAGTTTGTTTCCTATAAGCAATTTAATATTGCTAATTATTCTTGGTGGATTCAAGATTACATAAAAATTGCTCTAAATTAGGTTTTCACAGGAGTGAAAAACTTAAATCATCTTAGCAAAGAAAAACAATCCTTCGAAGTAACTATTTCTCGTCAAAACCACCGATTGATTATCTGATCTTAATTTATAGTCACAACAATCACTTCGAGAATCAACATCATTAGCACATCAAACAGGAAGTAGATGCATATAATTGAAGGAATCGGTATGATTGACGCGATTAGTGTGCCGTTAAACTAATGAATATAATCGACCAAAATCAATGGAAGAGTGTATAATTAATAGAGGAAACTGACCTAGTGATTTAAAGATTGAAATTGGGGATGAAACAGATTAACGATTTGTGAATTGTGATGACGGAGAAGATAAACGAGGAATCGATAGCTGGGTTTTTAACTTTATTATTCCATTGTTGAATAAACTGATTCGCATAAATTTATTGGATATTCTCTTATCTTATAAAAATATATAAATTGTCCTTTTCCTCCGCTTATATTTATTATTATTTTTATTCAAAAACAATATTCACTCCCAAGATTTAAAAATGTTGTTATTTTCATCTAAAAATATGAATTTCGTGAAAAATAATTTATTAGCAACACATAAACATTAATTAAGATTTCATCTTTATATAAAAATTTATATAAATACTTTTTTAACGATAAATATTTAACATTTTAGAACAATAAAGTTAATATTTTTTTGATGAAAATATCAACTTTTTTCAAATCATAAAAAACCAAATACAAGTGAAAATAAAAATAACAAATATGACAATCACACAAAAGAAAACAACAATTCACTCTTTATAGTATCGTGTTTAACTTTATACATTTATACCAGGGGGCTACGCCTATGGCATGCACGTGACAACAACTCAATTTTGCTAAAATATATGTA
This sequence comes from Flaveria bidentis, assembly GCA_018326385.1. NCBI lineage: Eukaryota > Viridiplantae > Streptophyta > Magnoliopsida > Asterales > Asteraceae > Flaveria > Flaveria bidentis. The sequence continues at coordinate 11,748 of BJCM01061767.1, forward strand.
AATATAAACATGATGTTATATATTCGAAACTTAAGAAAGAATTAAAATTTGTAAAAATGAGCATTTATAAACATTAAAAAAAACTCTGCTCGGTCTTGAATAAAAATTATATAGATAAGTACATAAAAACATGTATGCATAACTAAAAAATTAGGATTTAAGAAAATTTTACCTTTAAGATTATAAATAAAAAATTATATTATATTATATTTGACATGACCCAATTTTTATAAAAGATCCGACTTGGTTTTATATAAAAGTTATATTAGTCTTTGAGATTGTTGTGGTTTGTTTACTTTTTGTTATCATAATAGAAAGAGTTTAACATTGTCGCATTCAAAATCTAGTGTTTGTGTGTTTGTATAAAGGATCTCTACCAACAGGTAGTAAATAAATTAACCATACCAAAATAAGAAAAATAAAACAATATCTAACACATACAACAGTCGGTTAAATAATCACTCTTTTTTATGTACAGTTTAACATAAGAAATACCTTATGTTTATACTAAATGTCATAACTTCATATATCAAGATGCTTCACATCAATCTTCTTTGCTGTCTTTTGTATCATCTCCTTGCGCACGTCCACCTAAATAATTTGTACCAAAATATTAACATAAATTTACATAGCGCTCCATAACGTAGAAATGGTGTGAAGCAACAGCCTCACATATGCAAGGCCTTTGTCTACAACTAGAAGTTGCATCTCATTCATCTATTTATATGAGCCTTTTAACCAAATAAACCTTTCATAACCTAGATTTGAGCAATTTTACATGTGCATGAATCTCCGCCTCATAGCATGAAGCGCTTTTTTCCTCGCCTTGCGCACAGGTGTGGCTTTTTAGTTCAAGTCATCCTTTCTTCTCACTTGACTTTTCATTTATGTTATTATTAAACGATGATTTGTAAGAAACTTTTATGTGCATTTCGGTGAATGAATAATACTCAAAGATATCTTTAGTAATAATATTTGGCTCTTACCCTAGCACCCATAAGTGAAGAAAATGTAACATTTGCTTCAGCTGCATCCTCAACCACCAGTTTCTTCAATAGCCTGTTTTTTGGATCTAAAGTAGTTTCCCATAATTGTGCTGGCATCATTTCTCCCAACCCTAACAATTTATTACCATATCAACACATTTCATCAATAATTACAGGGTATGCTGCATTCGAAGGGAAGGAACTCTGAAGTTTAGCCATCGACTTTAAATTAAGCATAAAACAGTGATGGTCTCTTCTATAACACTTTACGAATAACTATGGCGTGTACCTTTGAACCTCTGAATATGATATGCTGCATTTGACGGGAAGGAACTCTGAAGCTTTTTAAGTTCTGAATCATCATAACAATAGAATGCCTGCTTCCCCCTTTCTACCTGTATAATTTACCCAAAATGAATCAACATTTGTCAAGGAAAGAGCATATTTGTAATTAAGAGAATGAAAACCTTATATAGGGGTGGGACACCAACATATATGTGGCCTTCATCAAATAAAGCTCTCTGCAAACGCATGAAGTATGAACAGTTAAATCAAAGAACATTTAATACTCCCTCCATCTCATGTTGTCCCATTAAAGTTGCAACCATTAAAAAATATACTTATATGCCTTCATCATTTCAATAAAACATTAATTTGGGTTCAAAAGATTCATTTATGTCTTTGGTAAAGGGTATTTTAAATATTGGACAAAAAGGTCAAACGTTTACTTGGACCTTGTATTAAGCCAAACATAGCTAATTACAGAAACAGATCATTTCTGATACCTGATATCTATAGAAAAATGTTAATAATAATGTGCGAATATGAGCACCATCGACGTCAGCATCAGTTAAGATTATGATTTTATGGTACCGTAGATTATCTTTTTTAAAATCTTCTCCCTGAAACATGAGGTTAGTGAAGTCAACAAAAGTCAAATGGAAAAAAATGAACCTGATTTTATTAAAAATATAACCTTCACTCCAAGGCCAAGGGCACGAATTAAACTTTGAATCTCTTCATTTTTGTACATTGCTGCTTCATCTTTCCTTTCAACATTTAAAATTTTACCCTTCAAAGGAAGAATAGCCTGAAAAAAAGATAACTTGTATCACCTAATGTTCATATGAAGTTACGAAATCTCGATCGTAGAATATAAACAACTAAAAATTCTTAAGTGTTTTCTTTCATGATCACCTGAAAGTTCTTATCACGGCCTTGTTTTGCACTTCCACCTGCTGAGTCTCCTTCAACTATAAATATCTCTGCAAAATGTGATAAATTTAATGGATTTTTACCTACGTGAATTGAAAATATCTACAACTAATAATTTTAAAAAGGTTTATAATTTATATTAAAGCATAGTAGAAACCATTGAACCTAAGTCCTAACCAGTGCTAATCTTACAATGATATTCAAATCAGCTAGAATAAGTTAATGCACGAAAAATACGTAGAAATTACCAGCTATTTCAGGATCTGTGGCTGAACAATCAGCAAGCTTTCCTGGAAGAGATGACACTTTTAAAACACTCTTTTGTCTCTCCAATTCCCGGGCCCGCTTTGCTGCTTGAGCTGCCTAGTTATATGAACACGCAACTTACATGAAAATAATGTGTTCTAAGAGTACCATTCTCGAAAGCTCAAAACCCAATTTAGGGCATTAAGCGTCTTCCTAAGTATAGGTGGGAAAATACGCCGGACGAGCAAGATGGTTAATGGGTAAAAATAGGGGTTCGGGTTAAAACGAGCTTCTATACGAATAGAAACCAATAGGGTGACTCAAAGCATATATTGTCTAAATGGCTGGATCTGCATGTTTGGTGACAGTTCAAAACACATGTTTTTAGTATGTTTCATAACAGGACACGTTATGTCCTTTACATTTGATAGTGGGTAAAATATATTAACTTAGCTAAATTACCAGTGTCAGATATGATTACAAAAACTTGACTTATTTCAATAAAAATCAAAGTTTTGGGAATAAAACAACTCATGAGGTTGTATGCACTCAAATACACTTTAAGCTTACATGTTCAACCCATTTAATCTACTTATAATCTGATACTTCTTAGTTTATCCATTTGACTTGTTATAGATCAAAACATAACCCAAATCAACTCGCTCATAAGTAACTAATCAACACTGCCACATAGGCCATACCACTTCAACTAGTTAAGAGTTTAAGACCTTAATTGAATTAGTGACTCACTCCATTTAGCAACTTCAATTTTTTCTTTTCAAATAGCAAAAAGTTTATTAACCGGAAAACTGATACACATTAAGACATGATGTAATAGACAAACAGCATACAACTAATTGTTTAATCACATGTCTCAAAATATAATGCCCAAATTAATAGACTTTCTTAACTATCGGATAAGCCTTTTAAATTGTCTAGTGTTTGTCTCACTTTGGAAAAGTGGCTGTAACAAAATAACTTACTATCAAAATCCATATTCTCATATGCACATGTAATAAAGCTTATGTATTAACAATATTGACACATGTGACATACCTTTAAAGCATTAAGGGACTTTAATAGAATTAAGTCAAGCACGTCTGGATTTAGTTCCAAGTATTCACTCAAAAATTCTTGAAGTGACTGGTCAACCATCCTTCGCACCTCTGGGTTTCCCAATCTCGTCTTTCAAGAAGATGTAAGAAAATAAAATCTTAGCGAGACAATGACAAGTGGAGACCTATCATTAGTGAGACTTTCGAAACAAAGAATATGAATGATGTTAAAAACTACCTTTGTTTGCCCTTCAAACTCTGGATTCGGAAGCTTGACCGAAATTACACAAGTCAATCCCTCCCTGACATGCTCGCCACTTAAACTAATATCCTTATCCTGAAACGATGGTACTTAAGTTAATAATAATGGATTAATCCCGTATATCCTATATTTCATAGTATCATGCTTACATACACCATAGTAATAAATTAACACCAGTTACTATAACAGTATGTTTCACTGAACGTATAAGAAAACGTTGTTATTGCTGTTCCCTTCATCTATTTCAGTAAAACAGCCTGTTATAAGATTCTGACTTCAAAAAAATACTATGGAATATAGTGTTCTAAAAAGGTAAATATTGAAATACCTTGATAAGTTTTGACTTTTTTCCAAGGTTATTAATAGTTCTTGTTAGCGAAGCTTTTATACCATCTATGTGGGTTCCACCATCAACTGTACGTATGCTATTAGCATATCCCAGCATTGTATCTGAATATGCATCTGAACACCTAATGGCACAAGTCCAAGTGAATCTCATATAATCTGATTTAATGTCATAATTTGCATAATACAGAATTTAGTGTAAAATCCAGATTAAAATCACATAGTTAAACCAAGCATTCATATATGAAAGTTTATTTTATGGATAAATTCATATATCTACTTCCAGAAGTTTTAAATTTCATATTTATACATTTTAAGTTTTATAATGTCATATTTAGTGGTTCAAAATAGTAAAATAAATACATAAGTTACTTGTACCAATCTATTCAACTTAATATACAAATAAACAACCATACCCAGCAATATCCTAATCATTAGAGGTGTTCAAAAATATCTGAATCTGAATCTAAAATTTCATTATCGGATTTTGAACACCCCTACCGGTCATAAAATAAGTTCTAGAGAGGATTGAATGAAACTTCAGGGCAAACCTTACCTCTATCCTAGGGGATGAAGAAGCTCAAACAAACCCACTTTAAGCAACGTTATTATTGCAAATATATTGACATAAATGTGCTCTTTGTTTATCCGGTTTAAGACATAAACACGTAACTAATTTTATTGAATTTATCATGGAATTGGCAAACTTGAGGATTTAGTGCTTTAAAAGAGTAAATATGATATTATGAAACACTGAGGGTAAATATGAAATTCGAAACTTTTAGAAGGGAATATAAGGAAATGCCCCTAATTTTACTACTAATGGGAAGTAGGGAAAAAATGTGATGTAATAAAAAGCACCAGTGACTTACCATTGGAAAGCTACATCGATAGTGATCCCATCTGCTTCTTTTCTAAAGCTCAAGACTTCATGAAGTGGTTGCTAAATCAGCAAAAATGAAAATGAAAAGAAAATGTTATCACTTTGAAAGCATAATACTTTCATGAAAAGAAAAGGTTATCACGTTGAAAGCATAATAGTATAGTTCCAGTCTGCAACTCAACTATGAAAATATGAAATACTTACAGTCTGCAACTCAACTATGAAAATATGAAATATTTACAGTCTGCAACTCAACTAAAAAGAGTCAACGAATCTAGACTGATCCAAATTCCAAAGTGCATATTCAAATGATAACAACGAGATATATTGCTTTTTTATACAACTAAAGGACTATTTTAATAATATAGTTCTGTAATAATATTTACTACAATAGAAGATCAAAAAATGGACAAGTAACCCACCTGACCCGTCCAATTTGCCATCTATTCTAACCAGTAGACCCTCCACCAAGTAAAAACATAATGAGAGAATACCAAAAACCCAAACTTCAAAATTATTTTAATTATTTAATAAATATTTAACTCCTTATAAATTTAGTGTGTTTGATTATCGAATAACCATTAAAATATGCATCATCATTAAAATATCTTTTAAAAATACTTTTTGTTTATTTGATTATGATACATAGGCCTAATAAAGTAATCTAAATTTATGCTCCTAATCCATTTAAGACTCAACACATGGCATAGACATTTTCTCACTCCTCGTATTTACTTTAATTTTGCCATGTAATCTTCTGCATAGGTTGATTTTATGGCATGCGTATCATTTCCCTTAATTGAGAAAACACTTTACTTCCATAAGTCAATTACTTGCCATGGATTCGTCTTTGTTTTGTGTAATACATTTTAAAATTATTTTAAGTTCATTGATTTAGTAATTATTTGTTCCTTCTATAGTGTTAAAGAACTTTACCAAACCATAATGTTAATTGATTATTTAACAATTATCATTTAAATCATTGCCATTCTACAAAATAGTTTTACATCTACTTAACATCATGGGTCAACAACAGCCTGACCACTGTTGACCCAGTAACCAGTCCAACTAACTTACAATTTGCCAATTTAAATTATAAAATATAGTTGCAGCTTGTAAAAACTGAGAAAACTATAACAAAAAAGCATGTTAATATAAAATGAGATAAACTAGAAAATTAGCGAGCACCTTATCAGCATTTAGCCACTTCACATACTCAACAAGTCCCCCAGCAAAGCAATATTCATCATATCGATTCTTTTCAGGATCTTTATCCTCTTTTTTCAGAATAATAGTTAGCTGTCAATATTTGAAAAACAGGATTGCATGATCCAAATGAAAAACAAGAATCACATTTCTCAATAAATATTAAAAAAACAAGAACAGCTAAACTCAACAATAGAGAGAAAAAAAGAAAACTGAAATAAGCTGAAATTCACATATCTAGTATCAATTTTAACTTTTTAGACTAGAAAATAAATTTTCTAGTATTGACATGCAAGTAGCATACTGGAAACAGATGAAGATCTAGCAGCAGGTGGCAAAATAGATGGATTGGATAACTGGAAAACATATGTTATCTTTTTGCATGTGTCAAGATAAGTGAATAACTTTTTGCCCAAGATTTTGAATTTTTCTATAAATGACTAGTGTGTCTTTATGACAAGAATTGTATTATTTCAATAAAATTTAAACGGGCTCAATAAAACAACTTAGAAGATTTTAAGTATCAAAAACACCCTTTGGACTTAGAATTGCTTCTTTGACCTCTTAGAGATAAAAACAAAACACACATTTATAAGTGGGAAATTGTGACATCTAAGCAGAATTTAAGAGATGATAATGACTCTACCCCAGATACAAGAAAAGCCCGCTCCCGCACACGAGCAGCAATAGTATCATAATCAAACTCCATTCCAGATGTGAATACTGCATTACAATTTATTGAAAAATATATGCTTTCATGAAATTTAAGTTTCTAACAGTTATAAAACTATAAGTAATAACGGAGAAAAGTACTTTGTGAATCGGGCCAGAATTTTATGCAGGTCCCAGTACGATCTCTTGATTTATGTGGAAGATCCTTGCATGCTAAAGGTTTTTGAGGCTTTCCACGAGTATAGCTTTGATGGCATTCCTTGCCATCACGCCAAACAGTAACCTCTAACGTCTGAACAAAGAATAAACAAAAGTAAATAAGTCCAAGTTGACCAGAACGAAGATTTTGTTTAAGATTGAGGCTTTTCAGAATCTTTATTGAGACTGTCCATAGAAAAGGATTGTTGTGGGTGAAAATTCTCTAGTTTTACTTTTTTTAAACATGCTTTTAGGTCAACATTGAAGCTATCAGAATCATTAATAAAACTGCTCGTAAGTTTTTCTGCTTGAAACTATTTGTGGTTGAAAAAATTGAAGTTTTTGTGATCTTTAATAACTGATTTTCTGTATGTGATCTAGAGTTATTGTTTCAATTTTAATCTTTAAACTATAAACAAAGGGTGTCGTTATTTAAATTCTCATTTCGAAGTTATTTTTTGACTTGAACCAGACTGCAAAGGGACTCCTTTCCAATTCCTTCACGTTCCCATTCCTTTGACAATTCTAACTTCTGTAATCAGTCGAGTCAATCTTTATGATAGAAACTACAAAAGGATTGAAAGCTATATGATAAGCACCTCTGACAATGCGTTAACTACAGACAAACCAACACCATGTAGTCCACCCGAGACTTTGTAACCACTAGTGGCCCCACCAAATTTTCCACCAGCATGCAAAACCTGCATAGTGAAATCTATAATTTGTAAGTAAGCCAACTAATAACCATAATTTAAAGAAAAAATAAACAAGCAACTACATCGCTCAGGAGTCAGGATTAATTATGCTACAACACACTGATGCCTGCTCATAAATCCAGGCTTAAAAGACAAGCAACTACATCACTCGAGATTAATTATACTGCAACACACTGTTACCCGCTCATAAACCTAGACTTAAAAGATTTAAAAACCAAACAAGCAACTACATCGCTCAATATTAATTATACTACGATATACTGTTGCATGATCATAATTCTAGGCTTAAAAGACATTACACATGATAACGATGCTCTTAAGAATAGTCAAATAAAGGTATACCCTAAGGTGTTAATAAGCAGAATATACAGCTTAAAAGTCAAAGTGAATAGCATGAGTGTTGCAACATACGGTCAACACAGTCTCCACTCCTGATTTTTTTGAGCCTGGATGCAAGTCGATCGGGATCTGCAACATCAACATGAGAATTAAAATCACAGTATTATTTAAAAATCATTCCTTGAATTCAAAAATTGTTACTCATTTCTCCATTATGCTCACTAAATAGCAAACACTTTTAATATATAAGTACATACCCCACGTCCATTGTCAGTGATGCACACTGACCCGTCGGCAAGCATGACAATGTCAACCTTTGAAGCAAATCCAGCTTGGGCTTCATCAACAGCATTGTCCAATATTTCATAAACCTGATTACATTGAATTAAAAAAAAACCTGCAGTACCAAAAACAAAAGAAATTATTGGAATTAAGATAAAGTGAGAAGGATACCAGATGATGCAGACCACGAAAACCCGTACTTCCGATGTACATTCCAGGTCTTTTCCTCACAGCATCCAAGCCTTCTAATATCTGAAACGACAAAGAAATTACATAATACTGATATATATATATCATATAAACATGTATACATGACGCTCAAAAAATTCATGGTTCATGGTATATTTGAATTTGGTTTTCTTTGGGCAGTGTTTGGAGATGAGTTTAGAGTAATTATTGCTACTTGAAATTTAAAAAAAAAAAAAAGGCAAGAAAGAAAGAAATACATCCTTCAACACAAAGAAATACATACATGAATGCTGCTGATTAATATAATAAGAATGCCCCAAATCAAAATTGAATTGACAAAGTATTAGGTCAAAAAATCACACATGAATATAATAACGTACTCACCTGAATGTTTTCAGACCCGTAATGCTCTGGGCCCTCTTTCCCTTTACGAACTTCAGCAACAGAGCTTGAAGAAGACGACATAAAACTCCTCGGAGGCACCAACACACTCGGAACCGAAACCCTGTTCGTCCATAGTGTCCTCCCTCCCAAATTCGACCTAAAAAACAAAAATTACAAAAAATGCAAGAAAAACCCCATCTGATTTCATGAAGGTTGAGAGATATTTTACCTTGACTTCAGGAAGACGGATGGTGGAGAGGGGGAAACAGAGGAGATAAAGAGGGCATGAGTGGGTAGGAAGAACCTTGAGGACATGATTAGACGAAGAGAGTGATAGTAGGTAGGATGATGGGGTTTAAGAAGAGCCATTCATCAAGAGTCTGCACATCAAGTGGTAGTTTTGGGGGGTTCGATTGGGGAAGATAACGATGGCAGCACCAGTGGAAAATGGAAATGGGGGTGGGATGAAGTTACATTATTTTCCCGATAAACCCTACTTTGGTTTCAACCTTTTCTTTTTTTCGTTTCTTTACCTATAAATAAAGTATAAACCCTCCCATAAACCCTACTTTGTTGTTGTATATAAGATTGCCTTGGAACACACATTAAAACCCAAGTTGAGCATTGGATACCTCATTTTACTTTTTATCGCTAAATCATAAAGTGAATAAACAAAAAAAAACAAATTTACTCTGTAAATCTTACTTATAACATGATTAATTGTTCCCAAAATTATATGTATATTATTAGTTGGTTCTTTAAGTTATAAAAAACAGAAAAAATAATTATCTAGCTTTAATGGTTGAATTCGGGATCGAACAACTTTTGGTTTTATGATGTTACTTGTATTTGTTTCAAAATATATTTAACTTTGCTCGATGTTGTTTTACCTTTTTTATATAAATATGTTTAAAAGCAAGTCTTTATGATCAACATCCAATCAAATCTAGGATGTTATAATATGTAACAAATTTAATAACCACTACTTTTGATGTGTATTCTCGATCAATCTCCGCATATCTCATATCTTCTATATGATATTTGAATGCATGCATGAGCTGAGTCAATCAATCTCCGCGTATCTCATATCTTCTATATGTTCTGAGATTATGCTCATCAGTATTATCTATAACCTTCTTCCTTCCTAAAATGGTACACGTAGTGGTATTAGAGTGTGTGCATAATTTTACATGTTGTGTTGTGTCAACCACTTTTCAATCTCTAAGGACTTCCTGTGTTCAAAAGATGACTTATTCTCCAACTATCCAACCATGTTCAATATTTAAAAAACAATGTCTCTTCCGTTCAATCCATAGCCAACCCATAATTATCAAACTTGCATCCTCTTATAACTAAACCATGGTTTCTCCAATCCGTACCTCTGATCGTGAATACAATTTCTCCAATTTGCACCTCCCTACATCCAAACAACAACTTCTCAAATCCAAACCTCCCATAGTCAAAACACAAGTTTCTCAATAATACTAACGTTTTGAAGCTAAAACAAATATTTTTCTATGATATCTCAAGTGTTAATAGTTGCATGCTTATGCTCCAAATTTATCCATGAAAATCACAATGTTGCCACCTTAACCATCCATGCTACAAAATATGGTTTAGTCAAACCAACAACCATTAATGTCACGACGATTAGACCTCCGTCATCCACGCCCATAACCTAAACTCATCAGTCCAACCAATAAAATTCCATAGTCTCGTAAGTTCATTTTGGGTCACCAGATCACAAACCGAGGCACCCGCTGAACATGCAACATTTGAAGATAGTGTTGTCCACCTTAGTGTTTTACCAAGACTTGTCAGAATGCCACTAGATAAAACTAAGTGGTGTGCATCATGATGCTTAGCCAAGGCCTTTCGAATACCCTAATTGTATACAATGAGTCTTCATGCACATTGTCCGGGGGGTCCAATTTGACCATGCACGCATAGAATGATGGTGGGCGTCAATCGACCATGCAACATAGGTAGCCACACACGCGCATAGATTAGTTAGCGGGTGATTTTGGTTACCGCTGTCTTAAGTGTTTAGTGAACCATATTGATTGGATGAATCCAATCCTCTATGGTCCCATGTAACCCACCCGTTGGACTAAGTGAACGCACAAACTGATAGACAAAATAACTGATAGACAACTGAAGCAAAAACTAACAGACTTTATTGATGTTTAAAATATAGTTTACAATCGAGTTTACCAAATAACTGGTTTTGAAGTCCCTCTGCTTCCCAAAGCCCATCGAGGATGGCTATCCTCGCAACTCATAAATCTTCCAACTACTTGTATGAATATACTTAAAAACAATGCAAGTGAATGTCGGTGACCTCATGAAACATAGTTTATAACGAGCAGGTTATGCATCGCAATATGAGCCATATATTGGCCAGATGTATGGAGCATTCCATGGCTTCCATAACAACTCACCCGCAATGGA
>BJCM01061768.1:0-21206 GCA_018326385.1 Flaveria bidentis
CTATTGTAACACCTGCTAAATTCATGTCTAAATCAAATTTTCTAGATTTACTAGAATATATATATATATATATATATATATATATATATATATATATATATATATATATAATATAGATATAGATTAGTTCGACGTTAAATTCGAGAATCAATATACAATTATAGTGGACCCGACCCGACTGGGCCTAAGAGATTCGACTCAATACCCAATCGACAACTAGCACAATAAGCGTATGTGTGTAACTGTATATTACTTACCCTCTTTGTTTCAATTTTTCAGAAAATAAAAACTAGTATGACATCAAGTCATCAACTTTCGCTAAAATCAAACATGTGTTATTAGGGTGTTCAAAAATATCGGTTCGGAAAAAAAAAGAAACCGGTTTGGTCCAAACGATTTCAAACCAATCCAACCCGGCGGTTTGGGTTCGGTTTGTAGGTTGCGTATTTCAAACCGGTTTTTAACCCGGTACGGTTTCAAACCAGTTTTTAAACAATTCTTTAAAATTTTATGTCATTTAAATTGTTTCTATGTATTTAATTTTAAATTGTGGACTTTGTTTTTAAAAACAATTATGTATTGTTTCCAATTTTATATGTTTTAATTTTTACATATAAAAATATGTAAACACATCTTATAGGTTTATTTAATTTATACAATTATTATGTAATATTCATCTAAATAAGTTTATTTAATTTTTACAATTAATTGTTTTTTTAATTTATAACGCTTTAAAAAAGAAAAAAAAGAAAAACCAAACCGGTTTAGGCCCAAACCGGTTTCCAAATCAACCCAAAGCGGTTTTATAGGTTTCGTTTTTTTTAAGCCCAAACTAGTTTAGAACCCGAACCGGTTTGATGTCAAACCGGTTTTGACCACCGTTGACCAAACTGTTCCAGTTTGGACCCCAAACCGGTTTTAGAAAAAAACCGTTTTGTACACCACTATGTGTTATAGTTTTATTAGTTAACAGAAACCCTATATAAGCCTCATATAATTTCAACACTTTTATTAGGTTTAATATTTTCTTATATTATGATGTATTTGATGAAAAAAAACTACCAATTATCTCTCCTAATCTTTTTTTAGTTTGATATTAAGAAGTTAACTAGTTTTAACATAACATAATATGTATCAAATGTGTGATGTGAATGTGATTAAAGCCACGGTTAGAAAATTAAAAAGTTAATATGTATCAAATGTGTGAATGTGATTAAACCTACTTAACTCTAAATAAAGTTAACTCTAAATAAAGATAAGGATGTTAACTTCGTTGACGTGAGTGCGTGATATCTCGAGCCTATGGTTAATGGTTGACATATAATATTACTTTATTCAACTAATTACATGAATTATATTCTGGAAAATGCATGTAAGTTAGACACGTACCACAAGCCACTTAATTATTCTAGATTATTACCATAATACCAACTCCATGCATCTCATCATGTCTTCATGATAAACATTTATGGCGGCAACATCATAATCTAAATGTGAGTAATTATCGTGTAATTTATATAGTATTAATTACCAACTTTGTTGTGTTTAGTGGTTTGTATTATGTGTTTAATGGGTTGTAATCATCTTTGTTTTTTTCTTAAACTTTAACTTTTTATATTTTTAACCAACTACTTTTCATATTTTATAATTTTTTTGTTTTGTGTTTCCGTATAAATGTTGCGAGTAACAATCATAGCGCGTGTGTATGAATTAACATTTTTACCCTTACAATTTTCCCGTTTACTACCCGTCGCAATACGCTAGTTCCAGATCGACTTGTTTATTGTTTAATATGTTTTGCGTTTTACTTATGTGGCTCAACATTTTTACGCCTACCTTTCGTTTGATTTTATTTTATTTTTTTTTAATACAAGTTTTTCCGGTGTTGTTGGTCGCTTGCGATGATGTGTCATTGGTATTGTTAATACAGTTTTACGCCTTCGTTGTAACACAAAAGGTTTAATACTAATTTATGAACAAATTACTATTCCAAATACTATTATAAGGGAATGGTAATAAAATATTAAGGAATTGTGTTTGGTTGGCGGAACGTTTGTTCAAAAGAATTATAATATGAATGAAATTCTTGATTTAAAATTCATTTTTAGGTGTTTGGTTTGTAATTTTGAGTTAAAGCAATTATAACTAAAATTTATATTTAAATTTGAATAAGATCCCTAAAACCATTTTCTCTTCTTTCTCATCTCTTCTCCTCTCCACTCACATTCAACCGTTTTGATTGGGAATGAACTTTCCCATACACACACTCTCTCTCTATCTCATCACACCCTCTTTTTTTCAAGTCATGTTTTTTTAAAGAAGAACAACAAAATCCCATCGGAGATGCTCTAAAGTTGGAATTGGAATGTTCATTTAGAGCGTTTAGAGTGGATCATTTCGTCTTTGTATTTATAATTATACTAAAAATCGTTAGTTTGATTTTTTTAAGTATGAATAAATCTTCAAATTGTTCAGCTTTCCAAACTCTGAAAGTATCTCTAGATTTACAAATTTGTTATACACTAGCCTTGATGTTTGTTGTTTTCCTAATTGGAAAGTTTTCAATCTCCGATGGTATAATGATGGTAATTTACTAGTAAGGTGGTGTGATGGTAGCCAGAGTGTGGTGGTGTTCTATTATATTTTATTATTGGGATTTTTATATATTTTTTTCTTCTTAAAACCATAAATTACACATATCATTTTTCTAAAACATATATATTATATATTTATTCATTTTATTAACTTAACCTATCAAATAATTATTTTACCTTGTTTTACTAAGTGATTTATACATATTAATGTTTTATTATTATAAAAGTTTGAAATCTTTGACAATTGTATTTTGTATTTGAAGATATAAGTTTGATTGTCGGTTATTGTTGTCTTATAATAAAGTTTAAAACGAGATGAAATTTTATTGTTTTTATTTATATAGAAGACTCGAATTTAAGTAACTATGTAATTGATAGTATTTGAAAGTAAAATGTATAAAAATAATTTAATAAAAATACGAGTAATATAATTATTAAATAAGTAAATTTAATATAACGGGTAAATATGTAATGTATATATTTTAGAAAGGAGAAATATGTAATTGATTTTTAGACTTTGATAAATATGTAACTAAAGATAACACTAATGGTCCTTATGTTATGTTATATTGACATATTTCCATTTTATTAGTAAGAATAATTTGATCATTTACTTAAAACCAACCAACCGAAAAGATAACACCACTTCATAACACTTTAATTTGTGCAAAATTCTTAGATAAAAGTTTACACGATGTAATTTACTTTCTCGAAGAACATAATATGCAATTTTTCATGTTCTTAAAGAACATAACTTTTAGTTTACTAAAAAAATTAGTTACATGAATGGTTTGTGTGTTTTGGTCAAATCATAGCTAGATTTGATACTAAACTTTGAGGAATCATAGATAGTCTTAACTGTCCGCCACTTGTAAAATTGTTGGTCGCTAATATGAATCCGTTTTAGGTTTGTGATTAAGTTACGGTTAAACACTTAAAATTATAAATGTCCTTAACATTAAATAAAAATAAAAAATAATATATATTAACTAAATCATGTGGTCTTATTTTTCTACTTAAAACAATAATGGTAACTCTGTCCCAACCCAACCCACTTGTGTTTTGTTTTAAACGATAAATTTAGGGCTGCAAACGAATTGAAAAAACACGAATAAGCCTTCTTCGTGTTTGTTCATTAAGGAAATAATTTGTTAATGAGTTGTTCACGAACGCTTACCGAACAAGATTTTCATTAAGTAATGAATCTATTCATGAACTATTCACGAACATAAAACAACACAAACAAAGACAAACAAACGCACATAAATATTCATGAATATTAATGAATACAGATGAAATTTACTAAACAAATAAATACAAACTATTATATATTTATTTTAAATAAAATCACAAATATTATGTCACATCCACCAAAGACAAATAAATACGTAACATAATTATCTAAAAAAACTGTTAAATGCTCGAACACAAACAAATGTTAACAAAAACATTATCGAACGTTCAGTCTTTCACAAACATAAATGAATAAACACAACTTCTGTTAAAGTTCACTCGTTTAACTAAACAAACGAAGTTGTCTTGTTCAAGTTCGTTAATTTATTAAACAAATAAAACAAACGAACTTCACGCTGAACAATTCAATAACTTTTCGCGAAACGTTCGGTTTGTTTACTATAAATTGGGGAATGATTTATTTGTTTGAGAGGTCCAATGATTTATTTCCGAATTTATCGTTGGAAAAATGAAGAAGAGGGTGGTGGCTGGCAGCTTGGGAGGACGACAGGGTGGGGTTTGATTCATTTTGTGCATTTTTTCTTTTTTTTATCATTTTTGTTAAAAAAGAGCGAGTCTCTTACATATTAAAATATTTTTTATACGTTTTTAATGTCCACGTTATTTTGGATTTCACAATCACTTAACAATCAAAGTTAATATCTATTCATTTTGAGGATCAAAAGTGTTATACATTGACAAACAACTGTGACCAAATCCGTAATCACTCAAAGTTTAGGATTAAAATTGTAATTTGACTAAACCACATTAACCATTCGTGTGATTGTTTTCTTACAAAAAAATATTAAACGAGTGAATTGTTGTTTTTCTGCATGTGATTTGATCATATCTATTATTATCATCTCAAAAAGATTTTTTTGCATTTGACTCTTCAAGCTTTTTAAAATGTTGTTTTCATTAAAAATACGTTAACTCCATTTGTTTAAGAATATTATACATGTATATTGACAAAATTACTTTTAAGATACAAAACAAAATCCCTTAATTACATAACCATAATCAGATGGAATTAATTCACGATATGCGGGAGATGACTGACTTGATTGGACCTAGAAATAAAAAGATTAAATATGAAAATGGAATAAGATAAATTTGACTTTGTTGGTTCAAATAAATTAAGAAAATGAACCAAAATAGTTAAATAACGCAAAGTGGGGAGGTGCATGCGTCCTCTTACATCGTTCCCCCAAAGTGTTATGTGAGCTGGTTCCACATGCTGCTTCTTTGACCTAATATATGTTTATTTTCTTTTACATATCTCATTATTTTAGGTCTCACGAAATAGTTGTTGGTGAAAATATATCTATAATTTATATTATATTTTATATTTTATATTATATATGTATACACGAGTGCATTACAAAACTATCTTTAGCCGCCCATAAGTTAATAAGATATGTGAATATTTGTCTCTAAGTGTGTTGAGTGCATTACAAAGCTTTACGCATTTTTAGCCGGCCATAAGTTAATTAGATACGTGTGTTTTCGATTAAATTATTTATCATTTCTTTTAACAAGAAGCATGTATTATTTTAATAATACCATAAACTATTTCTACTATGTTTGAATTGAGTTTACATCTTTTTTTTTACGTCTAATTGGAGGACAATTGGTCCATCCAATCATCCTCATTACTCGAGTACGCAACCTGAAATCACCGTCAGAATAAAACTTATCAAGATAAAACCCTATGGCTAAACATGAAACCCTCTTTTTTAGTGAAGTCTTAGTTTACGTGTTTTTGTAAAAGGAACATCTAAAACCTCCTCTTTTTTTAATAAAATGTTAAGGTACTTCATATTAATCACTAGAACCCAAAACATCTATTGCCTCTTATCATCAAGCTGCAATCTATACTTAAATTAATATATATATATATATATATATATAATTATTTTTGTGGTGTTTTTTTAAATGTCATATTTAAATTCATTTAAAACTTCAAGGAGTGATGAAACTTCAAAAAATGTCAACGGTAGTATGTAATTCTTCTTTTACCTCTCCAAATCATTTCATGCGTGAATAACTGACGTGATAACATTCCATAATGTCAATGATTTATTCCATATAGCAACATTCCATATCAATTGTTACACTTACGAGTATTATAAATAAAACCACTTTGTATCTAGACATTTCCATATGTGTACAAACACATGCATGCATATGCACATATATGCATATATAATCATGTTCAAATAAAAAAAAATTTATGCGTAAAATACCTAAGAAGAATCATGAGTTTCACACGGGTTTTTTTATTAATTCAAAATAAGAGCATTCCGGTAATAAAATAATAGTTTATTGTGTCAACTATTTTCAGGTGATTATGTTAAATATGTCCAGATCCTTAAATTATATATATTTATGTTTATGTTTCAAGTTTCATATCACTATATGTTATTTTGTGATTGTTTTAATTAAAAACACAATAATGTTCAGAGAAATACAACAACAAACAAGAAAAACACAACACGTTAACATTAAACTCATTTGTCCTATTACAAAAACACGTTGCGAGGGCTATCACTTTCACGTAAACTAAGGTGTTCCCCGTCGTAAGAGCTATTGTCACTTGATGTTGTTAAGTCATTATATTTTATTTAGTTTGTCATGGTACAAGAACAGTATCAGGTAATGACTGCTACACAAAAATATAATACTTGATTTTAAACACAAGTCTGTTTTCAAAAAATGTATATCCGAACGTTGACATATAAAAATCTAAAGATAGATGTGCATTCCGTTTTCTAATAAGTTAACAAATGATAGTTATTACAGAAAAATAAAATTACTAAAAGCTATATTATACATAGCATGAGAGCTGAAAATTAAAAAAAGAAACACATAAAATATAAGAAATGAAATACGACTTTAGTGACCAAAGTCTAAATCCAATAAAGTTTGGTGGTAAAATAACTCACTGTAACATCTTGTTTTGTTTTTTAATATATAATATTCTTCATGAAAATACGACGAACAAGAAAAACACAAAAACTCGCTAGGATTAAATTCATTTGTCCTTATATATGAACTAGGATTTCTTTTTTGTGACACCCCATGCTATGCGTTGGGATGTTGTGATGATTCTAAATATCAAAACTCAGATACGAAACATGTTGCGGCGGTCATCACTTCCACGTAAAAGCTAAGGTATTTCTCATCGTGAAAGTTATTGTCACTTGATGTTGTTAACTTATATTTTGTTTAGTTTGTCATGGTACCAAAATAGTAACGACTATCAAGTACGACACAAAAAAATAATACTTGAATTTGAATACAACTCTGTTTTGAAAAAAAATATATTAGGACATTAAAAAAATCTAAAAAGATAGACATGCATTTTTTTAAGAAAGTATAGAAATATGATATGACTTTAGTGGCCAAGTCTAAATCCACGTATGGAGGTAAAAATTCAAATTCTTTAAAAATCACTGTAACATCTTGTTGTACTTTAATATGTATAATAATAGTATAGAATCTCGTGTAATACACGTACACGGGTTAATTAAATAATATATGAAATAATTTGTAATAAAAAATTAAAAATTATAAATAATACTTGTAAATAATATATGATTAAGTTAGAAATAAATAAGTAGTTAAAGTAAAAACAAAAATAATATTATTTTAAAATTTCACTTTAAAAGATTGTGTTTTTAGTTGTTTTCTTAAAACATTTGGGTTTTTTTAAATTTTATTCTAAAAAAATAATTATGTTATGAAACTTAGGAAAAATGGTATTAAAATACTTCATATTTAAAAAAACATTTTGTGTCATATATTTTTAAAGTGTATTTTTCATTATAATATCAAGTTATTAAAATTTTAGAATATTAATTTTTTATTTAAAAAATTTTTAAATAATATGATTATTATATATACTTTTATCATTTATTAGGAGAGAGATACAAGAAAATAAAAATAAAAATGTTTAATATATTGACATGTGACATATAAAAATCTTCTTTTATTATAGGTAATAGATAATAGATATATAATTTGATTTATATTTTCCAGGTAAGTAAATTTAGAAGCATGAGAAAGCAAACGTCCTTATAATAATTTGCACAGAAGTGGACACATTTACCTCACTATTACACATTTTATTAAATTTGATTGCACAAAAGTTAGTTACCCTCAGGGGAGATGGAGTGAACAAGGGGAATTGTTGAAGAATTCAGGGTCGGTTGGGATTATCGTGTCCTTGGCCCTGATTTTGTTTGCGCCTATGCCTAGTGAATATTTACTTGGATCATTTTATACAAACATCCAGTATTGAACTTTTTAGAAAATGAGAAAACAAGAAAACAAAAAGAAAAAAAACCAGGATGACATCATGTAAAACAAGAAAAACTACTCAGAAAGATAATAAAAACCAAAGTGACGCACAGAGAAAAACAAGAAAAAGCGGACGGTTGTTGGTCGCATTATTATTCTTAAATTTAATTTTCTCATTTCAACTTATAATATCTATACTAATATATATATATAAATAATTTGACATGAACCCTATGGTAGTTTCATTAACATTTCAAGACACTTACTACATATGTAAATTATTATAACATTTAGTTACGTAAGTAAATGAATAAATATAATCATATAAAAATTAAATACATAAAACATATCTAGCTTTTCATTTATAAATATACACACACATTTAAGTAACTGAATAAACATAATTATCTTCAATTATTTCAATTACACATCACACGTATAACTCTTTGCTTATATTTTTTATGATGTTATCTGGGTCTAAACTTTGCTAGAACTCAAGAAAAATAGTCTTTCGTTATAATTGTTTTGTATCACTTATATTTTTATGAGGTTATCCGGTTCTAAACACACACATTCAAATAATTGAATAAACAATTTATATTTAATGTAACATATGTTTGTGGAGCGAAAGATTTGTGTAGTTCTATTGATGAATTGCTAAAGTAAGAGCATTCACGGTACACCGAAGAGGTAAAGGACGTCTGTAACGTCCTCTTCCGACGATAAAAATATCAAATGATTCAACCAAAATAAGAAATATGTCATTTTTTCTATAATTTTTGAACATATCATGACAACGTCCTTATAAACATTTTAAAAATGATCCGTAACGAATTTCAACTTTAACCCACTAACATATTCATATGTATGCATATATATTATTTTAAGAAGATATAGTAAGCTGTGAATTTTGCTAGTGATTATTCAAAACTTTGTTTATTTTAATTCTAGAACTAAAAAGAAGCCATATTGTTTGATTTATTTTTTAAGAAAGTAGGAAAATGATGTGGTAGTCACACGGATTTATAGTGGTGATACCATCTTCTTTTGTTGGTTGGTTCCACAACTTCTGCCACTTACACTATTGCTTTATATCTTCTTATTATTTATTGTTTGACTCCTTGTTTTAAATTATTTATTGTATATATCTTAAACAAAAGCAATGGGTTTATGCGTATTGGTATTAATGTACGCTTTATCAACGTTTACATCAGCATAAGAATTAATTTTAATATTTTGTTTTTATCTTGTAGCATTTTACATATAATGTTTCATAAAATTTTAAATATATCATTCATTTTTATCAATATATCAATGTATACAATGTTAAAACCGAGTTATTCATCACAATATACAAGTCATCAATTTGCAAAGATACAAGTTGTCAAGATTGCTTAAGGTTTAAATATTTATATTTCTTATTTTCTCTTACAACAATAAGATAGGATATTTCATGAAACCTTGGACTAACATTTGGGTAGTTCAGTTTATTAATGTTTTGATGTGAAATTAATCTGTTGTGTAAATATTAATTTGCAAGTCATCATAATTGAGTTTTATAATTTTTAACACCCACGTCACAATGTCCGAAATTCACCTATCAAGCTAAGCATTCAAGCATAATGTAAAGGTCTTCGATGCACGTTTTCTTAAGTGCCGATGTCAATATAATGTTTTTTTTTGTACTTTTTATAACAACATGAAAAGATTTAGCTTAAACGCACAAAAAATTTACAATGTTTTGTGTTTTAGTAATTCGACTTTTTAAATATATTGATTTAGATAATCTTTATTTAATGAAAACTAAATTCTTCCAATCATAACCAATTAAATTTATACCCATTATTATTATTATAGGTCACCCGAAACGAATAAAAAACCATTAATGCTTAAGCTAAGTTACGGTGAATTCAACAATTTTCATATCGATTTATTCATGCTTCTGTGTTTGAATATAATTATCAAGGTGAGATAATTGTTTTACCTCGTCGATAACACTAACTTCACTAACAATATAATAATAATAAAAATAAATTATCAAGTGAACACGAATTGTAGTAATCGTGCTACATATAACATACCCCCTGTAGGTCTACCAAATGAAATATTAACGTATTTGTAAACTACATTTCTTATTTATAAATTGTGACTTAAAAACCAACTACTGAATATAAGAAAGTTGAAAAACCATTGATGATGTGACACCCTTGTTTGTGTATATATACTTATGCTATACAGATAAGTTGCTTCTTCATCACAACTTAAATACATCATATCAAATCCAGCTTGCTTCTTTAGTTTCTTGTTATTCTTAAGCTACTTGCTACCAAACAATCATATCATTCCACATATTTAGTAACAGATTAATTTCTTAGTTTTAGCCCCATTTAGCATCATGAGGTTTAATGTCACCAAAAAGACTATGATAACAGTGGTAGTAATGGCGTTTATGCTAACATTCGTCAACGGTCTCAACATGAACTACTACATGATGAGTTGCCCCATGGCCGAGTTCATCGTCAAGAACACCGTCAACTCGGCTTTGAGATCCGACCCAACACTAGCTGCTGGTCTTATCAGGATGCACTTTCATGATTGCTTTATCGAGGTACTTAATTGATTTGTGTTGAATAAGTTGGAGTTATTGAGTTAATCACTCATAAAAAAAAAGTGTTACGTATGTGTAGGGGTGTGACGCGTCAATTTTGCTTGATTCTACGGACGACAACAAGGCTGAGAAAGACTCGCCTGCGAATTTGAGCTTGAGGGGCTATAAGGTCATCGACGATGCCAAAGAACAACTCGAGAACCAATGCCCTGGCGTTGTATCTTGTGCTGATATTGTAGCAATGGCTGCACGCGACGCTGTTTTCTTTGTAAGGACATACGCCACATGTATATATATAAATTATATATCATGTATTGTTACTAATTTTATGATCTGTACATGTACATTGTGTAGGCCGGGGGTCCGGTGTATGATATACCGAAAGGAAGGAAAGATGGAACAAGATCTAAAATTGAAGACACTAGAAACCTACCTCCACCAGTGTTCAACAGCAGTGAGTTGATTAAAATGTTTGGGCAAAAGGGTTTCACTGCTCAAGAAATGGTTGCACTTTCTGGTAAATGTTATATATAACTAACAACATTTTGATAAAAAAGAAACAAAGGGGTAACAGTTTTTTTTATTTTTTTTAACTTTGTCACCTTGACTAACATGTTACTGGTGATGTACATATATAGGTGGACATACTCTAGGAGTGGCGCGATGTGCAGCGTTCAAGAACCGCCTTAAAAACTTTGATTCAACACATGATGTGGATCCAAACATGGACGCCCAATTCATGAAAACGCTCGCTAAGACATGCAACGCAGGAGACGATGCAGAGCAACCGTTTGATCGGTCAAGAAACACATTTGATAATGCCTACTACAACGCGCTTCAAAGGCAGTCTGGACTCCTGTCGTCCGACCAGACCTTGATGACGGATCCCAAGACTAAACCTATTGTTAACGGCTACGCCATGAACCAAGCCATGTTCTTCTTTGATTTCCAAAGAGCTATGGTCAAGATGGGGCTGCTTGATGTTAAAGAGACCGGGCAAGTTCGTCAAAACTGTCACAAAATCAACTGATTCTCGCGCGTCTAGTGCAATCAAATTGCTAGCTTTCTGTAGGGTTTGTTGTAGTGATTGAGTGTATAAATTGTGTGGCTTTATATATGTATCATATGTGTAATGTATATGTAGATGAACCTATGCGTGGTCAAAATCGTATTCAACAAGACTAAATAAAGGATTTTTGAGTTTTATAAGTGTTTACAAGTAAAATTATATGTTAGTTCGATTTACAAAATATAATGATGTGGGAAATGAGGTTAAACCAACTAAACAAGAAACTACATGAGTGATTGTTGCGTTAATTATGTTAAAAAAATGATTTTTGATGAGATATTCAAACCTAAACTTTTTCAGCAGATTGTTAAGTATAAAAATATCAAAAAAGGCATAAAAATATTTATGGTTAAGTATATGAAATTTATCTAAAAGATATAACGGTTAAATTACGTGTATTAGACTATTAGGCACACGTGCCCAATAAACCAATAGTTTGGACCATCAAAAATCTAAGATCGGATTATATAAGCCCAAAATGTCTTTAAATAATTCATTCAAATATTCATCAAAATCCAAATATAATGGGCCTAACACATATGAAAATAGACATAAAACCGGCTTATTGGATAGCCCAAATTATTACAAATATAGGTTGTTTAGAGCCCAAAAACTAATCTTAATGGACATATAATATACTTTTAGTTAACTAAAAAGATCACCTTAAACAAATGAAAACTTGCTGAAAACTAAAGCTCAAGTCGCTTACGAATGTTATATTGTTATATACAACGAGACAAACGTTGTTTAAGTAATAGAGTACATGATTCAAAGTTAGCCTCCCTATACTTACATAAATAACGTTGATAGTAGTGTAACTTTTAGTTAAAGCCAATATTGATCCGTAGACACGAGAGCTTTTAATATACAGTCTTTAATCATTATCTAGTCAATAAAAGATAATGAATTGTGAATATTATGATTTATTAAATTAACTAGCAATACATCTAATTCAAGTAAGTAAACGGTAGTGAGTATAAACATTTAAAAAGAAGACATCGCTTAAACTTCGAATCTACTTCGCAAAACAATGACAGCGTGCACCTATGACGACATCATTTTCTACGCTCGTATCAAGGTTTTTTAATTATATAATTCTTTAGAAAGTTGGAATTATAACACATAATAGACTACCTATAGTTATGTCGTGAAAACCAGTAATATTATTAAGTCAATAACCCACATATTTTTGGAAAGTTGATCACCTCAGTTTATGAATGGTCTTAACATAAATACATGAACTATGAACATGTGCATTACTAATAGTTATACATATGCAAAGTTAAGAGAAACTCATAACAAATATATTAGTCTTCGCAAATAGTCAAACACATATATAAGTATGTACACTTATTAAACTGTACTGAATATCTAACCATCAATCATAATTTTTAATCGAGTATCCCAAAAAATCTCTCTTCTGTCGGTCCCCTAACCACGCTCTCCGCCACAACTCTCCCCTAAACACTATCCTCGGCAACATGATCATATTATTACACTTCATCGTTTCCATCATATTATCCTGTAGTCCCTTAAAAGTGTACATTTATAAATAGTCTAGGGACCATTATTACACCTTGCTCTAAAGTCTTAAACAATACAATACATCGACCTTGATTTGATTCAGCATAAAAAGGTAGCCGACGCCTGCAATCAGCAAAAACATGAAACCATTTTGGATTGCATTCTTCGTAACATTCACACTAACAATTTCACAATGTAAAGTCTTGGCTGAAGGTGTCACCTTTGATGAAGCAAAACAGCTGAGAGATGAGGTAAGATTTGTCAATCATCAAGAACCCTATTACATGTTCAATTTTATTAATCGAATCGAATTGAATTCGCAAAGGGAATTTGGGGGTTGTTGTGTTATTTCAAGGGTTTGATAGTCATAATCAGCTGATTGTATCTTGTAAATCTTGAAGTTATTTGTAATAATCTTTTCTGCAGGTTAGTGAAATGTTTTATCATGCGTTTAATGGGTATATGGATCATGCTTTCCCACGAGATGAGTTGAAGCCTCTTTCGTGTGAAGGTGAAGACACCCTTGGTGGATATGCCCTTACACTGGTAATGGTAGCTTACTAGCTTTGCCCTTGTACTTATAATTGTTATTATTATTAGTTCATATGTGTACCATTGTTTATGATTGCATCACTGCAGATTGACTCCTTAGACACCTTGGCTTTGCTTGGTGACAAGCACCGATTTACTTCGTCCGTCGAATGGATTGCTAAAAATCTTAGGTTTGATATTGTGAGTCTTCAAGTACCCTCTTTTCTGACCTTTGAATCATTATGAGTTATGCATTTTAGCTACTATTCGTTGTCACTTGAACAGTTTGTACTTGGTAGACTTGCATTTACTTATCTTTTGGTTAGAGTTGAAGTTAAAAATTGAAGCTTTCCTAACTGCATTTGCAGAACAAAACAGTATCCTTGTTTGAAACTACGATTCGGATCCTTGGTGGTTTGCTTTCTGCTCATCTCATTGCGAGCGATTACTCAACGGTATTTGCTCTCATTGCACTGCTTAGTCCTTATTTGTGTGTGTGTATCTTTCCATGATTGGTAGAGGTCCTTTAATGCAGCATGTCTTTCCCTAACTATACTAGAATACTTTTGAATAAAAAATGACAGGGTATGCGTATTCCTTCATATGATGATGAACTTCTTCACCTTGCTGAGGACCTGGCTCGTAGATTATTACCTGCATTCGACACCCCAACAGGTATGTTTCTACATCAGCGTAGTTACCCATAATCATCAATTTCTGCAAAAATGTATAAGCAATATGTACTATATAATACTGATTAAATCACAATCTTCTTAAAGATGTGTTTAAGTAATATGGTTTATCAATGGAAATAGCCATCGGGTACTATGCCAATGTTTGCATACGAAGTAAAGCTCAGTGATTTGTTAATGTATTTGGAAAGATATTTGCAGTGATTGTGGGAGTGAACAATCAAAACTCAAACTGAAAACTAATTAGATTATCTTGTAGGGAACACAGATTATAAACTACACTCTATTGGTCTTTCAGTACAATGTAATTTTGAACACGTAGTCTTAGACCACAGTTGGTTATACTATAATGATTTTTCTAAGTTGTCTGCTGCAGGAATCCCCTATGGATCTGTTAATCTATTGCATGGAGTTGATGAAAACGAGAATAAGGTAGGGCCCGGTAGATTCTGTCACCATCTTTAACATTGTATTTGTTGGTCTTCCAACAATACCGCATATGACATCTAGAATTATGTATTAAAAGAATTATCAAACAAAATTCTATGAAGCAAGCTATGTCTTCCAAAGGTCTGTTTCTTATTAGAAGATCCAAAGATTCATAACAAAAATTTATTTTATGGTTCTGTTTTTCTTGTAGTTTTATTTTGTTTTAAATCTCTATAGTAAATTCCAATCACATCTTTTATTTGTTTAGATAACATCTACGGCTGGTGGTGGTACACTGACATTAGAGTTTGGGGTGCTTAGTCGCTTAACAAATGATCCAAGTAAGTTTATATATATCTGGATGGAGTGTAATATATCGTGGTTGACCCCAAAGTACATAAAGTGTAAAATTGAACAATTTCCTGTCTAGGAATGTCCTATATTGCTTGTAGACATAGAGACTAAATTTTCCTCTAAGATATGTTTTCCGCTCATATTTAAATGGGAGCCACAATTTAAAGTTTCTTTCTTGTGTAGTTTTTGAGCAAGTTACCAAGAATGCAGTTCGAGGAATATGGGCTCGTCGTTCCAAGTTAAATTTAGTTGGTGCTCATATTGATGTTTTTACTGGTGAATGGACACAGAAGGTGCGCACCTCAAAGTCGATATTAGTATTAATGAGCTTTACATACTTCTTTCTTAATTATTCTTAACAAAGTCGATACCTTGACGTGATTTGTTTATTTAATGCCCCTCTTTCTTTCTATCATATGCAGTCTAAATTCACTTGTAAATTTCTTTCAGGATGCAGGGATAGGAACAAGTATTGACTCTTTCTATGAATATCTTTTGAAGGTATGTTTTTTATGAAGTACAAAATCCTAAGATATAAGACCCTTTAGGAATGCAAATTGCATAAATAGCAACATATCAACAGTTCTGCTTCATTTTGGTCATTGTTTGTCTTTCCCTGATATAGTCATTATAAGTATGTTCTTTTGGGTTATTTTGTTTCATTAACACATGTTTGGGTCTGTCTATGACGCTGTTCACTTAATTGCTTGATGAAGAAGTTTTTATGAACTATATGAAGCAAAAATAACCCAAAAAACATATTTTTAATGAGCAAGTTGGAACAAAAGTATGTGCAATGACTAAAATGGAGTAAATAAATGGAAGTGTTGCTAGTTTATGTAGCCCTCCCTACTATCAAAAGCAAACAAAAACATGTGACTAATACAATTGTCTATTTTCTATTTTATAGTTTGGATGCTTCAGTCTTTATATGTTTTTTCATCTACAGGCTTTTATTTTATTTGGAGATGAAGAGTATCTGTATATCTTCCAAGAAGCTTATGGGGCGGCTATGCACTACCTCTTTCACGACCCTTGGTAAGATATTCTGGAAACTCACGCACTGCTTTTAAGTCACACTTATTATTTTTTGGGATGAAAAAATTTTAAAGGTATTTAGGTATGTAGAAGTGAACATGAATTCTGCTGCCCTGGTTTGGCCATTATTTAATAGTCTGCAAGCATTTTGGCCAGGTCTTCAGGTAATAGTATTTTGCATCCTTTTTTTCTTCCTTTTATTCATAAAATTACAGCGAACGCAACTGAATAACACATGGTAAGGGAAGGTTCTAGCTGGAGATATTGATCCTGCTATTAGGACACATAATGCCTTTTTCAGTGTTTGGAAAAGATATGGATTCACTCCGGAAGGCTTCAATCTCGCCTCCTTTTCTGTTCAGGTAACTTGTCTTTTCTTTTTGCCCTAAGTTCAGAATCATTCTAGTTTTGATTGACCCTTTAGATATTACATCTTCATCGCTATAAAGGAATTTTAATGGCTGTGCAGCATGGTCAGAAGAGCTACCCACTGCGTCCAGAACTGATAGAAAGCACCTACTGGCTCTACAAAGCTACCAGGGACCCTAGGTTGGCACCTTAGTTTCACATAAAGATGGAATCCATCTTATCTTTTGTTTTACAAATGGTTTTGTGGCGTTAAATCCGGTCAAATGAAGCAAGGATTGGAAGATCTTTTATTTAAGGAGAACTGTCTCTTTGTTTAGGAAGGAGTCTATCTTTGGTGGTTTTATACTGAATTTTTGGTCTTTAAATAGGATAGGTCTTCCATGTTTTCAAGGAGTAATAAGGAAGAGCGCCCACTATATCATTCAACTGATGTGTTTTCAAGTAATTTTGGTCTTTAAATAGCATAGGTCTTCTGTGTTTTCATAGGAGTAATATGGAAATTTGCCCATTATTTCATTCAACTGCGGTGTTTTTCCTCCGTAATCTGATTATACATCTTACATCATGCGTGTGCAGGTATCTTGACGTGGGGAGAGACATTGTTAGCAGCTTGCAGTATGGGGCCCGTTGTACATGCGGATATTGTCACATATCAGATGTAGAGTTTCATAAGCAGGAAGATCACATGGAGAGCTTCTTTTTAGCGGAAACGGTATGTTGACATAAAAAATAGTCCTTTTTCATTTTATGGAATTGACTTCCATTACAGTTCCTGATTCCACCATGTGGAATGCTGCATATATCTCTTTAGGTTATGTATGATGGCTCATGGAACTTGTTTGATTTTTTTAGGTCAAATATTTGTGGCTTCTTTTCGATTTGGCTGCTGGCCCTGACAATATTGTCGAAAATGGTCCATACAGGTAAGTTTTACCATTTGTATCTGCTTTGTCTCAGATCTTTTTTTAAATCTTTTTTTAATTTTTGAGAATTGCTTTCATTTGCAGATATGTCTTTAGCACAGAAGGCCACCTATTGCCCATGACTCCTAGAATCTCTCTACCCCATGAACATTGTTCTTATTTTGGGGCATACTGTAACTTTAGACCTACTTACATCTCTAAGAATCACCAAACTAATAATAGTAGTCGGTTTCAGAGAGGTGTGGGTTCCACAAGCTACGTGACTCGAAAATCAACTTCTTCATCTGGAATTATCAAGGTACCAATTGTTAAATCAGAGCATGCTAGTTAATATTAAACCATACTGCTATATTTTAAATGTGGATTACAAAGCTACTATCAAAATCAAATTGGTATTGTTTGACTATAATAACGTAGGAGGTTTATAGCTGAATGCTAAATGTTTGAGCTACTTTCTTTATAACTAATATTTGCTAATTTTACGTATTAATGTGAAATAACATTATGTGTGATAGGGGATTTGTCCGGGACTAACTCACGAGCAAATATATGGATTATCATATGTGGCTTCTGTCCCAGAAGATGAGAATGGTGGTGATGAAAGCCAGTCACAGGTGGTTCTTTCGGATTCAGTCAGATAATGATTGATATAAGCTGCAGTCAAGTGTGATTCGACATCCTTTGTGTTTTAGATTGATTGTACATCGGTGACCTCACAAAGCAAATGCTACCCTCATGTGTTGTACATTAATATTGAGTTATAATAATGAGTTATTTACTTGATATTTAAACATGTTTGATGTGAGTTTTTCAAATAAAGAACATCACTTGTCACATAACATACAAAAATAAAGTTAGAACCTTTTCTGATAATGATGCAACTCATTTACATGTTTAAGACATTCTTATGACTTGACGTATAAAACATTTTAATATATACTAACTTAGTAAAATGAACTTAAACACACTATTTCAACTAGTCAGTCTTCAGTGGCTCACTTACACCCTAATATAATTATTTAATCTGTTTAAAATATAAAAATAATAGATGAGAAAAATAAATAACCAAACAAACGAAAATAAATATATAACTAAGATAACAATCTATAAGTAAATTTAACCACATATAGTAGAAATGTAATAAGTGATACAAATGAAGATCCATGTAATTCTGAAGTTGACGAAATCCACAAGGGGATATATAATGGAAAACTGTAATTTACACTAATATAAATGAACAAAATTTCCTGAAAACTTTAACCAAGGCTTGGGGCTAATATACTGAGATAAAAGTCACAGATGTGATAGCACACATACATGCATGAGATGAAGATCATGACAAAACCAAGATAGCCTGAAATTGTTCATCATAAACTTAACAGAACAATTACCTATTTTATAATTTAGTCTCTTTGGAATTACCTTTAAATGACATGTTATCTATTTCAGTTAGATACAAATTTACTTTACTTTTGTGTTTAAGCAAATTAGAGATATTATACAAAATAATAGTTCTGGGAAAACACAATTTATGAAATGTTAATTAATTTATATAATATTAATTATAAACTTTGATATGTTTAATGGGTTGTATTATGTGTTTAGTAGGTTGTATCCACATTTGTTCTTTTCTTAAACTTTAATTTAATACATACTAATTATGAACTCAAGATTGCATTGAGTGTTGTAGTTTGAGCTAAAGGTGTGTTTTTTACCCGAACCCGAATATCAAATCCGAACAAAATCAACTCGAACCCAATTAAAAACTAACCCGAGCAACCCAACCCGATTATTACACTAACCCGAACCCGATCTCTATAAATGATTTGGTCTTTGGGTTGAGTTTGTAAGATTCGGGTCAATTCGATTAACCCGAATATTAGTTTTTAGAAAATTCCAATATTTATATATATGTTTGTATTATGCTATCGTTTACAAAATTTAAAAACATGATTTTCCAAACTTTATATTATATTGTTGTGGTTTAAATTTATTATATAAACTTTAAGGATAATTTATATATAATGTCATTTAATATTTAAATATGTATAATAAAGTAAATGTAAATATGAAAAAACTTTCAGATCAAGATAATAAACAAAATTTTATATTGATAACATATGTTAAATTTCATAAATGCATTTTGATCATATATAGAGTAAATTACTATTTGCATCCCTGACGTTTGTTCATTTTAACCACTTGCATTCCTATGGTTTTAAAATTGTCATCTGATCCCTAACATTTCATTTTTATATCCATTTGTATCCAAAAGTCTAACGCCGTTAGTTTTTCCGCTAATTCTTTTATAAAAAGACTAAAATGCCCCTAAGAATTAAAAATAAAAATAAAATTACGAGCCACCTACCATTATCCATCCACACCATGAGCACCACAACCCAACTCCACCATTAACCTGCAAACATCATCACAAACCCACTCCACCACAACCTCCCCTTACAGATCTGCAAACACCACGGTCAATCCGACGTATAAATACGTTTTCACTCTAGGGTTTCGCAGCAGTGGCGCCGTGACGGAGTTCGCCGGAGTTGTAGAATTGAACTCCAGAGTCGCGATTTGGGGGAATCACGATCAATAAGACAGTACGAGAACGATGTCGCTTTGATCTGCGACGGTAGCGACAGCGAACCACCGCGGCGAGAAGTCCGGCGGATCCGACGAAAAACCCTTCGTTTGTGGGTTTCGATTTTGTGATTTGAGTTGTCAAAGTCTTCAACTTTATACATGGGATTTGAGTTCGATTTTGTGGGTTTCATCTCCGACGAGTTGACGCCGGAGATGGCGAGATTGAGGTTAACAACGAGTGAGGTGACTCGGTGTGAGTCACGGGCGAGGGGTAAAGACTCATAATCATGGTGGTGGTGGTGGATGGAGGATCTGGGGTGTACGGTGAAAGATAAGGGGGACGATGGGGTTTCAGTTTCAGATTGGGGTTTTTGGTATTTATACAACGTATTTATACATCATCACATCTTCCTTCTCAGATCTGTAATTTCAAGTTTTTTCTAGTGATGTGGTTGTGGTGGTGGTTCCGATTGCAGCGGACCCACCGGAGACGTGGTGGTTCCGGCAAGCGGAGTCACCGGAGCGATGGTGGTTCCGGCAAGCGGAGTCACCGGAGCGATGGTGGTGGTGGTGTTGGTGGTGCGAACACCAGCTCCGGCACCCCTTCATCACCACAAAATCAGGTTGTGGCGGTGGTGACGGGGCTGTTGTGGTCACGACCGGGTGGTTGTGGCGGTGGTGACGGGGCTGTTGTGGTGGTGGTTATGGGGGTGGTTGTGGTGGTGGTGATGATTTGAAGAAGATGACGTTGATGGACGAGACCACAAGGTTTTTTATGTTTGTTTTAATTTTAAGGGTAGTTCGTCATTTTAATAATAATTTTAACAGAAACATTAACAGTGTTACTTATTCGAACTCAAATGGAGATAAAAATGAAACGTATAAACTCAAATGAAAATAACATCAAACGTTAGGGGCCGGATGACAATTTTGAAACCATAAGGATGCAAA
>BJCM01061769.1:0-35970 GCA_018326385.1 Flaveria bidentis
TTCCTACCTTGAAATCCAGCCTTTTTCTTGTTCTTCTTCAAAGACCCGAATGTTCTCCTCTTTCTCTCTTTAAAATTCGTCTGAAAAGGTTGTGATGGGAGAATGGGCGGCCATGCCCTCTTTTTACACCAACTCTCTGTACCTTTTTGTCCTTTTGACACTTTTAACCCTTCAACTTGGGTTAAATTTGCATTTGCTACCTTTATTATTCCTTTATTGTCTTTTTAATTATCCGGGTGTTACACAGGAACCAAGTTTGAATCACGTTTCATCACCATACACACCTAATAAAATGAGATGGCTATGTTGGAAAAACCACACATCTCAAAGATTACTCGAGTCTTACTTTTTCATACGAAAATCTTAGAAATTCTAGTATGATGCTTATGCCACACACGGCTTTTATCATAAACTGTCGTATTCCTTTTAATCTTCAACATGCAAATCTTAGAAATTATAGTATGACGCTTATGCCATTTTTTCATGTGCAAATCTTAGAGGATTTTGTCTTCTTCTAAAAATGTAAATGAGTATGACCATTAGTACCTTTCTCAACAATTACTCAAGCTTCGTTACATCATTTTCAAGAGACTACAAGTTTTAAGTGACCCTCAAAATAATAGAAATTATCTAAATGGAGACCATGAAGCAGCACATGCATGATCCTTTTGTGTTTAATTACTTTATTGATAATCCAATATTTGATGATAAGGTCTGTGGAAAGTTAGAGTTGATCATAAACAGTTAACAATGCTTCGGAAGAAAACATATTAGCTTCGGAAGAAGAGTTTTGGCTTCGGAAGAAGTGGAGGTTACTCTTCGGAAGAAGGATGATTAAGCTTCAGAAGTTCTCTTAACTTTGGAAGTAAAGTTTATTCTCAGAAGATATGTTTGCTAAACATAGAGGGGGTAAACTGTAAATAGTTTGTTAATGGTTGTTAAGTCCTGATTCGTGTATATAAGGATCAGTGGACATTTAGAAGTTAAGTTTTTCTCTCATAGTTTTGAATTAACATTTTTCATAACAAGTTAATCATTCAGTAGTAAATCTTTCTTCAATCTTGCCGGCAGATTTGACAGAAAAAGAAAAGCGTGAGATCATGGAGAAGGCACACGGTGCGATAATTTTCTCCTTGGGAGATCGGGTACTTCGAGAGGTGTCAAAGGAAGACTCGGCTGCCGGAATTTGGACAAAACTTGAAAGTCTGTACATGACAAAGTCATTGGCAAATAGACTATACCTGAAGAAACGGTTGTATACGTTTCACATGGAAGCAAACAAGACTTTGGAAGATCACACAGATGAGTTTAACAAACTTATCTTGGATCTTGAAAACATTGACTCGAAATTAGAAGATGAAGATCAAGCCATCATCTTCTTGACTTCGTTACCAAAGTCATACGAACACTTTGTTGATACGTTGATGTATGGTCGAGAGACATTATCAATGGAAGAGGTTCTTGCAGCCATGAACTCTAAGGAATTGAAGAAAATGAGTGATGTACAAGAAGACTCAAGTGATGGGTTGTTAGTGCGTAGGAGAACAGAACAAAGGTTCACAAAAGGCAAGAGTCAAGCTAGATCAAGGTCAAAAACTAAACGAAGGTGTTATGCATGCATTTCGAAAAAGCATCTCAAGAAAGACTGCCAGGATAGGACGAAGAAGGGAAATGAATCAAGTTTGGAAAAAGGGTAAACTAGCCATGTATCTGAAGGGTCTACTGATGGCTATGATAGCTCTGATGTTCTTAATGTGTCTTGTGATGAAGACATGGGTGAATGGATACTTGATTCAGGATGTTCTTTTCATATGACTCCTGTAAAAGAGTTCTTTAAAGAGTTAGAAATAGAAGATCTTGGTAAGGTAAAGCTTGGGGATGATCGGCCTTGTAAAATTCTAGGGTTAGGTACCATCATATTTAAGTTACATAATGGTACTAAAGTAGATATTAGTGATATCAGGTATATTCCTAGTTTGAAAAGGAATTTGTTATCACTAGGAAATTTTAAGAAATCAGGCTATTATGTTAGATTGAAAGATGGTAAGGCTAGAATTGTTAAGGGTTCCTTGGTATTGTTAGCTGGTAGTAGGAGGAGTAACAATACATATAAACTAGAGGGATTAGCAGCACTGGGTAGTGATTGCATGGCAATTACTAAGATTGATAGTTCTCTACTGTGGCATAAAAGATTTGGTCATCTTAGTGAACAAGGTCTTATTGAGTTGAGGAAACAAGGCATCATTAGTGAGTTTAAGGTAAATGATGTAGGTTTTTGTGGGACATGTGTCTTGGGTAAAAGTAAGAGGGTTCAGTTCAAGACTGGTAAGCACACCTCTACTAATGTATTAGACTATGTACATTCAGATCTTTGGGGGCCTGCCAGAACTAGTACTCTAGGTGGAGCTAGTTATTTCTTGTCTATTATAGATGATTATTCATGAAGGGTTTGGGTTTATGTTCTTAAACATAAGAATGAGGCTTTCAAAAGATTTGTAAAGTGGAAGACTTTAGTAGAAACTTAGAGTGAAAGGAAGGTAAAAAAGTTAAGGACTGATAATGGTCTAGAATTCTGTAATAATAAGTTCAATGAGTTTTACAGAACTAATGGTATAGCCAGACATCTCACAATACCTGGTACTCCCCAATAAAATAGTTTGGCTGAGAGAATGAACAGGACTTTGTTGGAGAGACTTAGGTGCATAAGGTTTAATGTTGGATTTCCAAAAGGTTTTTAGGGTGAATTGGTAACATCTGCAGCTTATCTGATTAACAGGTCTCTATCCAGAGCTTTGGGTAGGAAGACTCCTATGGAGATTTGGACAGGAGTTAAACCTGACTGTAGTCATTTGAGGGTGATTGGGTCAGTGGTTTATTTTTATGTTAGTCAGGATAAACTTGATGCAAGGGCTCAAAAGGGTGTTCTTTTAGGGTATCCTGAGGGAGTCAAGGGGTATAGAATCTGGAGGTTAGAAGGTGAAGGACATCGGGTAACAGTAAGCAGGGATGTATATTTTCAAGAAGGTTTGTTGTATAAGGATGTTTCTTATAATGCACACAGCATTGCAAAAGATAGACCTAGAAGAAAGGTTGTAGCACCTATTAGATACAGGCAGGATCATGATATGTCAGTTGTTGCCTTCTCAGCTGCTGAAGAGGAGAGTATCTATGAACCACTAACTTTCGATGAGGCTATGTCATCAGATAAAAGTGTTAGGTGGTATGATGATATGGTTGAAGAGATGAATTCTCTTAAAAAGAATAAAACATGGGGATTGGTGGATAGGCCAGTAGATCATAAACTTGTAGCTTGTAAGTGGTTGTATAAAGTTAAGGAGGGTGTTCCTGGTGCTGAGGGTCCTAGGTTTAAAGCTCAGTTGGTAGCTAAGGGATTTACTCAGAGGGAAGGTATTGACTATAATGAGATTTTTTTCACCAGTGGTGAAGCATACTTCTATTCGTATAATTTTGTCTATCATAGCTGCTCTTGATTTAGAGTTGGAACAACTGGATGTTAAGATAGATTTCTTACATGGGTTCTTAGATGAGAAGATATATATGAAGCAACCTATGGGTTTTGAGGTGAAAGGCAAAGAGGATAAAGTGTGTTTATTGAAGAGATCCTTGTATGGACTGAAGCAGTCACCAAGGCAGTGGTACAAGCGGTTTGATGAGTTTGTGGTTACTCATGGTTTCATAAGGAGTGACTATGATAGTTGTGTTTATCATAGAAAGTGTTCAAGTGGAGACTACCTATATTTGTTGTTGTATGTAGATGATATGCTGATAGCGTGCAAGAGGCAAGATGAGATAGAAGCTACAAAGAAGTTACTCATGATGGAGTTTGAAATAAAGGAGCTAGGTAATGCTCGGAAGATTTTGGGAATGGAGATTTCCAGGGATAGGAGTTCTAGACAGTTAAAGTTGTCACAGACTTCTTATGCTAATAAAGTTTTGAAACTTTATGGTATGCATGAGTGTAAGGTGGTTAAAACTCCTATTGGTGCTCATTTCAAGTTGTCCATGGAAGATAGTCCTTGTTTTGAAGATGAATTGGCTTATATGGAGAATGTTCCATATGCAAATGTAGTGGGGAGTCTTATGTATCTAATGGTGTGTACCAGGCCTGATTTGGCTTATGCTGTGAGCTTGGTTAGCAGGTTTATTTCATCACCGGGAAAGGTTCATTGGGATTCTGTTAAATGGATCCTTAGATATCTTCAATATAGTAAAGATTGGGGATTGATCTTTGGTTTGAAGGAAGGTGATGGTCAAGATAGAGTTTAAGGATATGTTGACTCTGATTTTGCAAAAGATCTTGACAAGGGAAGATCTATCACTGGGTATGTGTTTAGAGTGATGGGGAAATGTGGTAAGCTAGAAGTC
Source organism: Flaveria bidentis (assembly GCA_018326385.1). Classification (NCBI taxonomy): domain Eukaryota; kingdom Viridiplantae; phylum Streptophyta; class Magnoliopsida; order Asterales; family Asteraceae; genus Flaveria; species Flaveria bidentis. The sequence continues at coordinate 4,387 of BJCM01061769.1, forward strand.
TCAGTTGTTGCATATGGTGGCATTGTCTACTACTAAAGCAGAATATATGACACTAACTGAAGCCGTAAAGGAGTCATTGTGGTTACAAAGACTTGTTGCTGAGTTAGGGATGAGATTGTCTGATACAGTAATATTTTGTGACAATCAAGGTGTTGTATAACTTGCTAAAAATAGTGTTTTTCATGAAAGGACTAAGCATATTCATGTTAGACTGCATTTTATTCGAGAAGTTGTCAGTAGTAAGGAAGTTCTGATAAAGCAAGTTAGGATGGATGAGAATCTTGCAGATATTCTTACAAAGGTGGTGCCAGGTTCTAAGTTTGAGTTTTGTGTTGCAAAGCTTGGTATTGGTTGATATTGTTACTGGTGTTCTATGATGCATACTTTAAAGGTGGAGATTGTGGAAAGTTAGAGTTGATCATAGATAGTTAATAATGCTTCGGAAGAAAATATATTAGCTTCGGAAGAAGAGTTTTGGCTTTGGAAGAAATGGAGGTTACTCTTCGGAAGAAGGATGATTAAGCTTCGGAAGTTCTCTTAACTTCGGAAGTAAAGTTTATTCTCGAAAGATATGTTTGTTAAACATAGAGGAGTACTCTGTAAATAGTTTGTTAATGGTTGTTAAGTCCTTATTCATGTATATAAGGATCAGTGGACATTTAGAAGTTAAGTTTTTCTCTCATAGTTTCGAATTAACATTTTTCATAACAAGTTAATCATTCAGTAGTGAATCTTTCTTCAATATTGTTATTTCTTTGGTTGGTTTTACAACAAGGTCTATAGATCAAGAAGGGTTCAAATGCAAAGATGAATTGCTATGGATATTTGATGATAGGCACAAACACTTTCCATGTTTTTTTTATAATCTAGGGATGCAAGATATAAAAGAAATTTTACTCAATTACAAAAGTGTACATATGTAATTTAGCATCCCTGCGATGAATGATGAGTACTTAAATGGAAAGTCTACAACACTTTTGTAATGGTATTATTGAGTTGTGTGGGAAAGAAAATAGCATAAAAAGATTGCCAGTGACATATGAATTTTGCACATTGTACATGAAACCAAGCATGAATTTCTTTAAAGTGCTAGGTGGCATTGATTGTACGCATTGTGCTTGAAGGAATTGGGCAATGAAAGGGCAAGGTCAATAGAGATGTGAACATGAGTACTTAGAAGATTATGTTCGAAGTAGAAGCCTCGTAAAATTTATTGTTTTGGCATGCATTTTGATTCTAGCAACGACATCACGTCCTTTGTCAATCCTTATTATTCAATAAGGTTATGCATGGTTCACACATAAGTGTGTATTTGAGTAAACAAAATGCAATACAAGCATGAGTGTTATTTTGTTGATGGGATACTCCGTAATTTAGCAACTATTGTGAAGTCATTTACCTATCCACGTGACACTAACAAAAAAAATTCAACACAACACCAGAAGCAACAAGAAAGGACGTGGGACGAGCTTTTAGTGTCATAACATTTCATTGAACTATAGCTCGACCCTCTGCACGAGCAATACATATTGCACTTTAGAAATGGTTATACTATTGCATAATATGAATTTGAAGACAACATTTTTCATCTTCAACTACTAGCATTATTATATTTTTAATTAGACAACATGCTTGATATACTTAGATTGATTTATATTACTTTTTTATAATGTCATTAAAATTTTGATTCACCTATGAAACACCAACGTTATGTCGTGAATTTTAAGTGTGCGTTTAATGTTAGGTATTTCTTTACTTTTACTTACTTTAGTCATAGGGATCTTTATAACTTTATGTTATTTTATCTTCAACTACTAATAGATTCGTTATGATACTTGTTTTAATTGTTGTTCTTAGTATTCTGTATTTTCCTTCAAAAATAAAGTTTTTTAAGCTAGGTGTCCATCTATGAACGTCTTTATTTCATAGGATGGAGGTAAGGCTTGTTGTTATCTTATCCTCCTGAGACCTTACTATATGAATGAGCTTTTTAATAAGAGTATTCGTTTGTTGTATGTGAGAAAATATTGGGTTCACATGTGAACCAACTTTTATACATTTTTATTTGAATTTGATTGGAAACATATGTAAATTCATAATAGAACTACTATTTTGCTATCTCTTTCTAACCATTGTTGACTAGCATATGATCTAATATATTCGATTAATTTTAGCTCACGTGTGAAACACTGTTGATTTACTTGTGAACCATTAGTATCTCACATGAGAACATAGCATTTTATCAAACACTTAGAATTTAGCAATATATAGATTGAAATAGTGAAATACCAAGTTCATACACTTAAATTTATAACTATTTAGGTATATGAACTTTATGCGAACACTTTGTTTTTACCAATTCGGAACTTAACAAATCATTAGACCACTTCCTTTCAGCGGGTTGCAAGCCCTTTCTCTCTTCTCCCCCTCTTACAAAATCCGCCTTCTTCCTTCACTAATAATCCATGGCCATAATGCGTATGTTATCTCTTTCCTTACCACGTCCGTAAGAAATTCATACTTTGATGATTACAACTTGAATGATATAAGACTCGGTAGCATTTCAGATTAAACAATTAAGGGTTCAATCCAAACTTTTAACAAGATAAGTTAGATCCTCTTAAAAACAAGGATGTATGTGTGTGTAACATTCAAACAAAAGTGACAAATAAAAAATTTATTTTGTATTTAGTTGGTACAGGGAAGGAAAAAAACTTGGGAAGTGGTTAATATTCAAATAAAAAGGGTTATTGTATTTTAATAATCCAACTTTCATGTATTAACCACGATTAATTTCAACTCAAGAAATATTTATAAATACTTCCAACTTTGAGCTTATTTTTTTTCGTTAATCATTTACTAACTGAGAGTTCATGTTAGACATGCGCTTTTGACTATATAGATGATGCACACTGTTCTTGTGTCTAACCCAAATGGAAATTCATGTAATTGTTATTGGTTCCTTGTGGGTTGTACACTTACAATGTTGTTGTAAAATTAATATTGTATTCTCTTGAATTCACAAAAAATTGCAAAATTAAGAAGATATTTCCTGATCAATCCTTAGTTTGGTTAGAGTCACATATGACACCATGTTCACTTTCATTATCTTCCATTGCTTCAAATGTCACACAAATTTAAAGTTTATGTTCTAACATACATATCTTTTTCAGTTGTAACATATTTATCATAAGTAGCTATCTAGAACATCAAAAAATGTATTATGTAATTACTAGCAACAGGCAATTTTGATTATAACTTTATGAGAGTTGATTTTTATGCATCTGTTTCAACTAAATTCGTAATGTGGTCATATATGAGTTAGTAATCTCTAATGATGACTTTGAGTAGATGCTCGGGAGACAGATACAATTTTAATGGTAGTTGTGGTGTTGTATGATTTTAATAAAATTATTAAATGAACGAGTGAATAGAATATATAAGACAATGGGATGAATATCAATTCATCACAGTGGTACATTTCATTTTACCTACAATTGCTACACACCAAACACTACCTTAGGATTGATAGTTCATAGTTGGGTGGATAGTTCATAGTTTTATTATTATAATTGTTTAAAACTTCAACAATTGTGTTTTGTATTCAGATGTATAGCTTTGATTATCGGTGATTATTGTTTTCAAAAGAATTCTTAACTTTTTTTGTTTAGAGTTGTAATTCTTACTATTTTATATATATAGAAGATTTCAACTTGATGAAATACGTGATTTATGTTCTTAAGAATATAATACATAAAAATAACTTAATAAAAATATAAATACAATAATCATTTAATAACTAATTTTAATAGAATAAATAAATATATAATATATATGTTTTTCAAAAAACATATGTAATCAATTTTTATACTATAGAATTATCCAATAGTATTATGAGATAACTTTATAAAATAGTAATTAAGTTTTAAAATTATTCTAATCAGGTCAGAACTTTATAAAATAGTAATTAAGTTTTAAAATTATTCTAATCAGGTCAGTTGTAAATTTATTTGTCTCAATCAGATCATTCATTGTTTTTTTTGTTTCAATCAGGTAACTATAAAAAATTGTTGTCTCAGTTAGGTCATATAGTTTTAGAATTGTTTTAACTAGATCACTTATAAATTATAAATATATTTTAAAAACAATTGAAATATATAAAATATTAACAATATTTATAAAGAATCGAATCATTTTTAAAAAAATTGTGAATTGTTTAAAAGTTTTTTAAAAAATATAAGTGAGCTAATTAAAACACTTATAAAACTTTAATGACCTGATTAAAACAAATAAAAATATCAATGATTTAATTGAAATAAAAATATAAATAATCTAATTATAACACTTTTAAAACTTTCCTGCATTTCCATATTATTATATACCATCTCTTATGGTATACGAATCAGAAACGTTAATATCTCCTTTTTTTTTTCTATACCACTTACCCAATATTACTTCCCCTTATTCTTGGCAACTTCCCCCTTCCTTAAAAGAATCTTACTTACTTTTTAATAATATCACTCTATCCAATGCCGCTGACTTTCAATTTAGCAGGAGTCTCACCAACTCCACAAACAATGAGACACGATTTCCAAATATATTTTTAAACCCGATTACTCGTGTAACTTATTGACGAAAGGCTACTCATGTTCGCGAACATTAACATCGTTAATTACCTGGCCCGCCCATCATTTCCAGGAAACAAACCATTCAAAGACCCACTATACTAAAACTAGTGACCCACTTGAAACATATTATATCAAGTAATATTCAAACAGTCAAACTCATGATTTACATTTTTAAAAATCATAAGATCACTCCTAACAAAGTAAATGATTTAGGGCTAATTAGTGTTTCCAAAGTTATTTAACAAACATCTTTTAAAGTTATTTAACAAAAAACTTACCCATCATATTCACACTTTTTGGATGTCCATTTATATGTCTTCCTCATAAACTACTTCTAGAATAACTCTTCATGTGCTCCTTTGGTTTTCCATCTTATCACTGTGGTCATCTAACGTTTATATTTGTCTTTTACTCTACGTCTCTCTCGTGTGCTATGAAATGAATGTCGTCTATCGTTTAACTAAGATTTTGCAAAATTAGAGCGTCAAACAAACTAAGATTGATATGCGCTTTTGTTTAAGAAAAATGACAACGCGTCAGTAATGCGCTCTTCATGCTCCATCAACCTCCCAATATGCGACATATTCACCAAGGTTTTGCCATCATCTTTCTTCTTTCTTCTTTTAGATTTTATAATTTTCACACCGGTTTCATGTTTGACTTCCTTCGGTTAAAATTTTTGGGTTTAGAAACTAAAAACTAAAAAGACAATAGGGCCATAAATAACGGTTCAACTAATGTGTCTAGTCTACCGATTGACTTCATGTACGCTATCTCACAAGATGTCATCTCTTTTGCTCAATAATAATATCTTCTCTCAAGATAACTTAAACTAACTATCACTCAGTTAATAAGATCGGTTGTGTGTTCGTCGGCCTTGTCATGTGTCGACATCTTATTGGACCACTAACTTCTTTCATTTTATTTTTGTTTTTTACCGGGCCTTAAATAATATACTTTCTGGAGTTTTTGTAGATTTGTGCCATTGGTAGGAGCCCTAGCTTCAACATCTTTGTTTCTTTTAATTTTTGGTGGTTTTTTTCACTTATTTTATAACTTTTTATTCAAACTATAAATTTTCTTTCACTTTTCTGATTTTTATTATAAAACAAATTTGTTTGCTTACTTTTTTAATAGTTATCATATGTAACTTACTTTTATATACACGTAACGAAGTCCGTATACACGTCACAACGTGTTATTAACCACGTTAATGTCATCATACGGTTCCGCGGCAATGCACGAATCTTTATGCCGCAATGTACGATCCATAATATTGTTTTAATATTTTTTCTCAATTTAGATAGTTTTGTTAATGTTCATACCGTAACATATGTAATAAAGTTTGATGCTACGCGCAATTAAGTTTGTGCTTACTTTTATGCATGTCTTACTTTCAAATGTAAACTTTTAAATGCCAACACTTTTTAAAATACTCTATAAAATCACGTTTAATCCCTCAAATATCAAAGTTCTAGATTTACTCATGTATAGTTACTAAAAACGATACGTTCTTACGTTAATATTTCTTCATACGTGTCCGTATAAGTTCAAATCAGTCTACGTTCGGACATAATCGGAAACAACTCAGGTATTGACGTAATATTAGTTCGAAAATCACGCCACATACAAACTCACCGCAACACGCGGCGGGTAAAAAGCCTAGTTGAATCTCATTTTGAAAAAAAAAATTGATATCAAGCTAGCAAAACATGTGCGTTTTGTGCTAAATGGGTCGAACATGATATCGCAAGTTTAACACAACTAGTGAATTCAAACGTGACAAGTATAATTAAACTTGTAATTTTCTTAAACACTTACACGCACATGTTTAATAAAAAGGTTACACGTTATAAACATTAAAAATGATTAAATATAAAACGCTCATCAATAAATCTACACATCTAAAACGATTATTGACACAATTCACTAAACACAAATAAGATATAGTACGATACACTTAATATGTTAAAATAAAATGATCAAAAATTACAGTACATATTAAATTATAATGTAAATAGTGTCATTTTGATGAACAGATCATAAACGTGTCCATCGACCTATTCACTAGCGGATCCTGTAAATCAAACGTGTTATGCGCACGTGGGTTAAGCAGGTTGAACATGTTTAGACGTTAATGGCCCGAACTTATTTACTCAAACACTAACTACTTTAACTTCGTACTGAATCATGTTAATATCGTACTGAATCATGTCGTATTAACAGATCGTGTCAAAATTGCATGTCCTAAAATAATAATTTTTTATGGGGCCATTTAAAAAGTTGGTCAACCCTTGGATCTAAAAGTCCAGAATCTGAAAGTGGACTTTGTGGGCCTTTTGGTTTGTGCAAACCGGAAAAAAGAAGGCTTATAGTTTAAAAGCCTTGTGGGCCTTTATTGCAAGTGGGCCCTTGTACTGAACTGAACTAAAAAACTCAAAAGGTCGAGAATAGAAGCTACAAGCCTACAACTTTAAAAAAGCTTGTGGGCCTTTAACCTTTTGGTCCGTAGCAACCCAGTAACCGGTTAGTAACCGGTTGACGATTCGAACCGACGGTAACCGATTTTGAGTATTCACGAGTGTAAACGGTATTTTTAAGCGGTTGTTTCAACGGTTAATTACCGGTTATTAACATTACCCGCTAAAAACTAGACGTTTTTAATGGTTGTATAGCCGTTTTTAGCCAATCGACTGTATTTTTTTGGACCATTTACTACTCTATGTTAGTAGAAATAGGTATTTGGTGTTTATGTTCGATCATAACACCAAAAACGCTCTCTATTCTCTTCTTTTTTTTTAACGACTTTTGAAACTACTGTTAAAAATACTCAACCATAAATAACAATTCAATTGGTAAAAATAATTAAATATAATTTTTGATTTAAAGGCTTGTATTTATTGTGTGATTAGTGTAGGGGTGTTCACGAGCCGAGCCGAGCCGAATCAAGCGGACCTTTGCTCGTGCTTGGCTCGTTTCCAAACCGAACCGAGCCGGTCGGCTCGTTTACAACCGAGCAGAAAATCGAACGAGCATTTTTCGAGCATTAAATTTTCGAGCGAGCGTCGAGCAAGCGCAAACAAGTGGCGAAGAATTTATACAACCCAATTATCTAGTGTGTCATATGATTTATACCGCAGAGAATAAGGTTTCATCACATAATATTTTCATGGATGACAATACGGCGTGACTGACGATGAGACTAAGTCTGTAGCCGATAAGGCGGAGAACATATTATAGAGAACGATAACGATGAAAGCGGGAAATGATCGAAAAAATATCTCTTAACGGATTAGAATTTCATTTCTATGTTTAATGTAGAACTCTTTATTAGGTTGATTGATCAAGTATGCATAAATATAATTGTATATTTGTAAATAATGGGTCAAATCTACTAGAGTGTTACATATAAACTATATATGAATATTAATTCGAGCCGTTCCGAACCGAGCGGACCTTTGCTCGTGCTTGGCTCGTTTACAAACCGATCCGAGCTGATCGGCTCGTTTACAATCGAGCAAAAATTCGAACAAGCATTTTTCGAGCAAATTCCGAACGAACGTCGAGCAACGAGCGGTTTGAGCAGCCCTAGATTAACGTATGCTGGTCAGCTGGTTAGTTGGACTTGGTGATAGTACTGGACTCATAAAGGCTACACATGATGTTGCTATGGATCTGATGGACTGGGCTGTTGGGCTTAAAATGGAAGAGCTGTAATAATAGATTTTCTCTTTAATGGTGTTTCAAAAAAATCAGATCTAAAGTGTCAAAATTAATATGGACGGAGTAAGTTCATGTATATGTCATAGTTGTCAAACTCAACGAGTAGGATTACAACATGTCCTTGAATTTATCTTCGATTTGAACATATACACAATAAAAGTATTGTCAAAACTCTCTTTATTCTCTCTTAAATGTTTTTTTGAAAACAAAATTCACAAAAAAAACTGGTTTTTAGAAAGATTATTTCGGTTAACCGGTTCGGCTAATAAGCTAACCAGTTACATAACTTCCAACCGGTTATGAAGAAACTGCTTGTTGACCTAATTGAACATAAGTCGTAATGGGTTTGGTTAATAACCAAAATCGGTTTTTCATATCCGATTCGTGCACCTCTACTTCTATTAAATATCATCTTAGTAGTGATCATTGCCTGAGTAGGGTAGACGAGACTACTAATTATAATTTATATGTTTTAAATAAAACACATGTTCAATAACACAATACAAATTCCTCTAAAATATACACATATCAATCGGTTGAGTATGACACACAAGTTCCAAATTAAACTTAAATTAATAACTTGCTTCGTATAAACCGCTAATCATGTTCATTTCTTTGATGCCTTTGCTTCAGCATACAGTTTATCAATGCAATCCTGCAGATAATATACCAAAAATGAGATTCAAAAAGTGCCACTTTTTTTAAAGAAAATGAACATCAAATGCATTACACTCACCTTATAGTATTTTAGCAGCTGCTGCCTCTTTAGTTTAAATGTTGGGGTAATCAAATCCCTCTCAAAGTTGAATGGAGCGGGCTCCAGATGAACAGCTTTCAGCATCTCAAACCCACGAAGCTGTAACGGGTTATCATTCGGATCAGACAAACTAAAGATGATGAAATAGAATGCATAAAGAAGAGCTTTAGAGTTAGAACATACTTTATTATTCTTAGCTTCAGAATTGAGCTCATCAAGAACATATTTCCTAACATTTGAGTTCTTGCACAATGATTCATAGTCTCCTGATTCGTTATTCTTCGCTGCCCATTCTTCGATTGCCATTCTATCAGGGACCACAACCGCCACGAGGAAAGATTCAAAACTATTGCCATACACCCAAATCTGTTAAATCACATGAAACTGTTACAGGTCTTGCTATTTTTTGGTGTACACTAGTTTTTATTTGCATTGAAAATGTTTGCATACCCCGGTCACCAGTGGACAACGTGAATATGTGCTTTCAATGTTTTCAACCGCGACATATTCCCCTTGTGACAACTTGAATATATTCTTTTTCCTGTCAATTATTTTCATTGCACCATCTGCCTGCCATTCCCCGATATCACCTGCAGTAAAGGGAAATATAAACAAGTTTGTAAACCCTTAATGGCTCGGATATCACCTTCAGTTTACCTATGTTCCTGATGGTTAGCGGGATACTGGTGGGGCCTATAAGTTTTTCTTTTAACGGGTCTTGTGGTTACCAAGAAAAATATAAAAGGTCAACATAACATTGACATTTGTTACTTTCAAGATGTTTTACCTGTATGGAACCAGCCATCAACTAGGACCTCATTAGTAAGATCCTCTCGTTTATGATACCCCGAAAATAGTGTGGTCCCCCTCAGACAAATTTCACCACGTGGCACGCTGCCGAGTGCATCATATCCCATTTCTGGAACCGACTCTAGTCTTGCCTCAATGGTTGTCATAGGTACACCAACAGTTCCTACCATAGAGTACACATTTGCTATGGATGTAAAACATCCACCACAACTTTCTGTAAGACCTGTCATTTATTATTCCGAGACAATGAGATAAGTTTCAAGAAAATTCTGTATCAATATATGTTATCATTGGTCATCGGTATACCATATCCTTGTGAGAGGACAGTACAACATGTCACTCTCAAAAATTCTTCAACATGTTTTGGCAAAGGTGCAGCTCCAGATAACATAAGACGAACACGTCCTCCAAAACCTTGTTTAATCTAGAACAAAAAATCATAAAAGTTAGAAATTTAAACTATGATTCACAGAATTATAGACGATCATACTAATAGAAGACTGAATTTTAACCTTATCGAAGACTAGCCTGTCCAAAAGAGGGGCTGACTTGTCTTGTTGTATTCCCTTTTCAAGGTTCCTCAATTTACTGTTAGCAGAGTTTAGATTAGTAACAACACAAGGAGAAACATAACTGACTGACAAGTATGTGAGAACATACTAGTTGTATGCAAAATCAAATAACGCCTTCCTTACGGTTCCTCCAGCTAAAATCTTAGCCATTATACCTACAAACCAAGAATTAAACATAAGCTTATACTATCATGCAAGATATTGAATCCTGTAATTTGAAAACATGTTTCTTACCTGTGTAAATACGGTCATAAACTCTTGGGACTCCACAAAATATGGTTGGCTTTAATACAAGAAGATCATCAATCAAATATCTAATATCCTGCAAGTTGAGATGATAATTGTTAAAATGCTTTTAGATTGGTGACACAGATGGATTTAAAATTTTTAAATGCTATACAAATAGTTATATCTTACTGCTTGCCAAAATCCAATTGAGGCACCACTGTATATGCAGTATGTCTCTATTATTTGATCAAATATATGTGCTAATGGAAGAAAAGAGAAGTAAATATCTTCTTCTGTGCCCTGCAACAGAAAGAACTTTGTTTATACCAACAAATGAAAAAAAAAACTATACAAGAAAAGTATATCTACATATAGAAACTGCAAAATTAAATTAAAACGCATGATATTCTAAATTTGTAAACTCGAGTAAACTGATTTGGAACTTTACCGGTTTGTCTGTCTCCACAAGTAGTTGATGCATGGACAAGACTTCAGACATGAAAGCAGCATTACTTAGTATGACACCCTTTGGTTCTCCGGTTGTGCCACTTGTATACATTATCGTGCAGATGTCTGTTTTATGTTTTGCAGGCAGTTCATCTTCTATATTTCCCTGAAAATATAAGTATGATGTGATGAGTAGTTGAGAGATTGCTGCAAATTCAATTTTTTGAGAAGAAATATGTACCATTGAAGCAAATTCTTCCCAAGAGAAGCAATCAACACCATGCTCCATGGCTTCTTTCCTTTGTGATTCAGACACATTTCCAAAGCTGACAATCGCTTCAAGAAGAAAGAAAGAAATAAACCAGTCACTCTTAAGAAACCAAGAGATCAAGAAAATTAAGTGTTAGTTTCGTTGCAGCGTGTCTTACTTTTTAGATTTGATGAGAAATTTGGAACACACGATAAAATCTGCATGAAGGATCCATAATCAACCAACCAAGTGATTATAAATGGGAAATTAGGCTAGAGAAGATAAGAGTATAACATACAGCAGGTATTTTGTTATCTTGAACAAAAACTAAGGAGATTTCGGCATGGTTGATGATGTATTCAACTGCATTAGCACCTGTGACGACGATAGTTGAAAAGCATTAAAATTAAATACAATTAAAATTGAATCAAGTTTTATATATAACAAGAAGTGATGTACCAAGTGTATCATATAGAGGTACATAGGTAATGCCACTGCTGTTACAAGCCTGAGAAGATGAACCAATTAAAACTGTTTTTATCTTTCAATAATACACATTATCATAGAAGTATTGAACAACTAAATTATAAATGAAAAACAAATAAAACAAAAACAATTCTATATTTCAGATTCAAGGGAGAGAACCTAGATCACTGTAACTTCAAAACTAAATCGTGTATGGGATTCATAATTTGATAACTTGGATAATCTGAGAGTCATGGAACATACTCTCAAATTGAAATAATTAGGTGATTCAAACCAAATTGATCAAATGAATAAAACTCAACAATCATCAAGAACAAGTATGATAATTTGTGATAATAAACATATATACTTATTCAAGGGATTAGAGACTAGAAACTACCATAATTGGTTACCAATTGGAAAATTAAATTTGATAAAAATGAAGCCAATTCCATCTAGATTTCACATGTGAAATTCAACGAAAATTAAATTTTAATGAATTTTTGATGGACTACCACTAGTCAAAATAATTTTTTTAGACTCCATTCAGAGGCTCTACCCTGGAGGCAATGCACACGAACCTCCAAGGAGGCATTGCCCCTAATAACCAATGAGGTTCGGATAACCATGATCATAATGAAATCAAACAAGCGTGCACTCCGCACCTTATGACTTGTTTGATGAATGTTATGTTTTACATTGGTTAGCAAGTCTATTCAACTAAACTAAACATCTAACGAATCGTTCACATGTGTGATCGACATACTACATATATATTCAGTTACAACCATACCTCCATAGATATGATCCATTCGGGACAGTTCGGTCCATAAATCCCGCACCGATCTCCCTAATTCAAAACCAAGAAACTCAACTTCAGCAGATTAAACAAGCATTAACAAATAACAAAACCGATTGCAATTTCCAAATTAGTACAATCATTCAAACTCCACACTATCACAAAAACATAACAATTACAATACATTTGGTGATAATTGAGTTGAATTATCAAATGTTTAGTACGTACAGGATTAACAGATCGGCTTCTGATGGCAGAAGAAATTTTGAGTGCAGAATTGTAGGCATCTTGATATGTCATCCATGAATATCCACCAGCCTGTAAGAAATCGATTCCGTACATCATCTTCCATTGATTTCATAGTCATATAAAGCTAGTAGAGATAGAGATATATGAAGATATATATATATATATATACCTTTCCATCGATGATTTGACGACGACCAAGGGCTGGGTTCTTTGGGTTTCTTTTCGTAGATTCGCTGTAAGTAAATATACGTCTTTGTTTCATTAGATAAATGTTATTTTAATTGGACTATATATTTGTTATCGGAAATCTAAAATTATCTGACTCAACTCTAATTATTTTTTACTTAAATTGAGACTCAAACTTAAGGACTCTAAATTGTAACAAATGTTTTAGTTTTGGATTATATAAACCATGGTTAATTAGCTTAACAGTTCAGTTATTAGAAAAGATGTATGTCTAGTTTTTGGTTAATCGTTTGTTTTGAACGTGAATGGGTTTAAGTTAATTTTAGCTAAGTTAATCTAATTACATTTTAGTTTAAATAATATATCAATAAAATAGAATAAACACACACAATATATTATTTATAAAATTAACAATAAAATATCATTATTAAAGTTATAAAGACAAGTTCTAGTGTTGGTTTTCTACCGTTAATTCGGTTGACCCATATACACAAATCATAATCGAACCATAAAAAATTAGTTATGAAAAATAATTAAACCACTTGTTATGTTGATTTGTTTTTAGGTATTTCGGTTATTTCGTTTTTATACTCACCCTGATGTGTATTTACATAAGTTGCTATGGGGATTTATGATAAGCTTAATAGTAATATTAGTAAAAGCTACACAATCAACCTATGATAAATTATACTTTTTAAACATGTGGCTCCAAAATTTTATAAGGTTAGATGACATAAATGCATTACAACAAATCGAAGGTACTGATCTCACTATCACAGATTAATGTGATGTGTTATTTTTCACTAATTATAAATGGAGCCTTATATGGCAATATTTCTAAGGGGAGCAACATGGCCAAACATTTTCAATTAATCTATAAATTTGAGAGAATTGACTGTTTAATGACGTGATTACAATAGACGTATAACCTAGATTTGGAATTTGACACATATACCATATATATTACTAAAAAGCAAAGGTATAAATACAGAATCAATATAAAAAACAAGATCAATTGGTAACTCCCAAAAGAAAAACTAACTCAAAAAATTTGATTACACCCCATACATAACCCTATACATAGGTTGTGAATTTATAGACTAAAACAAAACCTATTTGAATGTAATTAGGATTGTTAAACTTTAGGATTTACCTACTTGTTATAGTCCTACTTGACTACAATACTAATCACTAATAATAGGAATTATATCTAACTTGACTAACTTGTCAACCTAGATCCCCCAACTTCACTATCTTGTTATCGGGTTAGAAATTATTGCCAACAAGATAAATACTCTTCATCTTGTGACGTTTTTGCTAGTGAATGTAAATTTAAACAGTATAAATATACTTGTTTAATTGGTTTTTTATGAAAATATAAATATTTGTTGGTATTCTAGATTTTAAACAACAATAATAAATGTTAAGTTAAAGAAGAAAAAAAAAGAAATAAAGGAAAAAATAAAAAAATGAGAATACATATATGGGTCATAGAAGATTATATAAAAGTATAAATGATATGTGTTTAAATCAAACTTACGATTGCTTAAGTTCAAGTATATTTTTATTATGTTTGATAACACATGTTTAGTTCAAGTCTGTTAAAATAAATCAAGTTTTATAAAAAGAAATATTTGATCAGTAAATGATTAGAACGAGTCTTTTATTTAAAGGGATATCCCAACATAAATCATTTTCTTTATGCAAACACTAAGATCAAAATGAGATAAGTTTAAATAAATTATAAAAATATCTTATTAATTTTTATTATTTATTGACTTGCCAAACACATTTGGTTTAATAAAATATATCTTTCTAATATTGCTATTTTATGTCTCAATTTTTTATATTAGAGGTTAAACATTTATGTGCAAGTGTAGACAATACAAGATCTAAACTAAGAGAGTGTTTATTTTTATTAACTTTTTAACTTTTGAAAAGTTAAAAAGTCATTTTATAGTGTTTGGCAATATGATTGTTGTGAGTGAATAAGTTAATAAGTCACTCCATACTAACTTATTAACTTATTGAAAAAGTCAATAAGTTGGTTTTTTAAAGCATTCCCAAACATACCCTAAATGACAATATTAGAGAATAAAAAAGATTATAGAGAAAGTTTCTAAGATCAAACACAAAATGAATTAAAAATATATTACACAAACTTATAGACATCTACATGATAAACATTTTTAAAGGTACTGGAGTATACATGACTAATCCACCTAATCACAAAATTTCTCACTATTTAATGAACAGATTGTATTATATATATTTCATAACTCAATACTTACTTGTCCCTCACTCGTTAACCTAAACAACCTCTAATCCTCGACTATAACAAATAATGAGAATTTAAAATCATACAATAAGTATTCATACATCTACAAAATAAAATCTCTTATAACTCATCATAATTTTTTTAACAAATTTGTAGATCCTAAATCAAACACAACCTTACATCATTTCAACCTGCTTAACTTCAACTCAAAACAATGCAAAATAAATAAATAAATAAACATCTTACTTAAAAACCAAAAGAAACTATCATTTTTCCAAAATAAAAAAATTCAAAAAATCCTGGATCTGTCACTGCCTGTTAAATAAACAGTTAACGCATACATAACTTTATTACCCGACCTGATGAGTCGGGTTCTCGATCACTATAACAAACAATGAGATTACAAAATAATAACCTGAAAAAGTCCCATGGAGAGTCATAACCAGGGGGCAACTCCATGAAACCATCTTTAGCATATATGCACCGATAAACCGGCCCGGCCGACGGCATTCCTCCTGCGGCCTCTTTCGAGTCATCGACTTTGACGGTGTAAAGCGACATTTTCTTTCTTTCTGTGAGAGAGGTCTTGAGAGTGAGTGAGTAGATTAATTATAAAGAGAAAGAAGAAGAAGATGAAGAAATAAATGGAGGAAGGTGGTGGCTCAGCTGCATTATACGGCAAAGCCTTTATGAGAGCCTCTATTTTATCCCACCAACTTTTATTTTTTATATATATTGTGTTGAGTAAAATATATATATTTAATCGATAGTTTAAAAAAATATTTAACTTTTTTTTATATTTTGAACGGTGGGGATTTTATGAATCTAAACGAAAACAACTAGTAAGGAGATAGAAATATAGGTCGACCAAAATAGAAGTTATAATTTAGAAAAGAAAAAAGTTTACATGGATATTTTCTTTTTAAATTATGTACGTCTTTATGTTTTTATTGGCTCTCTTCACCTTAGAAATTTATAAGACATTGTTTTCATGTCATGTCTTACTATTATCTTAGAGATGGTTGTTGGTTTTGTGTTATATATGTTGTTGATTCTTGCACTCCATATAATCCGACACGAAATCCATATGAGAGAGGTGAGAGTCGTCTTAAGTTTCTCTGGTTTCCGGTTTGTTACGTCAGCATCACATCATATTTTTTTTATTTTTTTAGTTTTTCCCGGGTTTACATCGTCTTGACCCAATTATCCTCACATTCCACCAACATGCATTATGGGTGATATAATCAAGTTGCGTTCAAACAAATTAACCTGTTGAATTCTCGATTCAGAAGACAGGGGTTAACTTTCTTATCGAAACTCGGGGTTGTGTTTCCATCCGGAGTCGGATTTCCCCGATCCTTAAATGTTCTTGACCGAAAATGTGAAAAACTAAAAATGCATGAGATTTACACCGTGCATGCTCCAATATTTAATACTTAATATGTTTGTCGATAAATACTAATTATTTTATGAAATCAAAGATGCAATATTTGTAATGATAATTAGCAGGTAAAACGACTAGGTGCAAATTATAATCTTACAAAATCAGCTTTTGCGTTCTTTTTTTCAATTGAAAATTTTATGTAGTAATATTTTATTTTGTGGATCGGAATTTTATTTTATAAAACATTATTGTACTTCCTTTAGTGCAAATGTATGAAGGTTTAAATGATATACGATCGTTCATATTATTTGTTACAAATAAATTAATAAGTTCGTAATGTGTTCTTCAAATTTTTAATGGTGTCCAAGTATTTAATACATTTTAAAAACAACATATTACTATTAGATCATATTAACAAAAAGAGGAGGCACTTATGACTATTTAAAAACAACATATTACTATTAGATCAAATTTTTAATGGTGTCCAAGTTTTACTTTAGTTTTTCTTTGTTTTATCTAATTCACGTAATATTTTCCGGATTCATTTTGTTGGTCTATTAGCTTGTAGCGGTAGCGTAGGCACTTATGACTATTTAAAAAAACATAATAGTTAACAAAAAAAACACAATGAATTATACTAAAAAAACACAATGATAAGATATGAGTTTAAAAACGAGAAAATATTCGAATTTCACATAACAATAAACGCTCATTTGTATGGTGTAATTTTTATAAAAAAAATAATGACATACATAAAAGTTATGAACGTTTTAAAAAATAAGATAACTTAAAAAAATCAATAAAAGTGGCTAACAATTTTTTTCCTACAGATTGGTGTCAACTATTGATTAGGAGATGCATGGTTAAAATAATTAAGGAGATGCATGGTTAAAAAGATAATAACTTACATAAAAGTTATGAAAGTTAAAAAAAAATAAAAGAACTTTAAAAAAGTCAATAAAAGTGACTATTTTTAAAATACCATTCTAATTTGTTTTTACAAATTGATGTCAACCATTGATTAATTAAGGGGATGCATAATTGAGATTAATTATTAAAATTTTAAAATTTTAAAACACTTTGTATTAAAACATTTTCCTTACAAATACAATGTAAGTTTAGATACTTCACATCTGAAAATGTGAAAAGTTGCTTGGTATAGAGGGAAAAAATCAAATTGCTAAAAAACAAAATGAATATTAAACGGGAAATAAAAAAGTGTTCGATCCTTTAATTATTTTGGGTGGTTGAATCACATTTATTACATAAATGCAAGGCTGAGGATGGAAGCTCTTTTAGGACCATACATTACTATCATGTTCTTGCATAAATTAAATTTAATGACAATTTTTTATATATTAAATATAAAGTTTCATATATCAAAGTATTGGTGCATTGGTTAGTTGTTTAAGTATACATTTAAACAATTATTATTTCTTTTATCCTAAAAGATATTCAACATTTAAAATAATATACTTTTAGTAAATATATTTTTTGTTAAATGCTTACTATTCAAATAATTTATAAGGAATACTAGATTTGTTTCAATGAAATCTTTTCAGGAGAATCACAAAAATAAACATGTCAATTCATTCTTTTGGTTGAATTTAACATTAATTTTAAGCTCATATTGTGATAAAAATATCAAAAACCAACCAATCAAATGATTTTAAATATGTTTTGTTCATTAAAATAGAGACAATAGTATGTTTCAATAACATAAATGAGTATTTGTATAATTCAATCCTAAAAAATATAAAAAAGTTTTAAAATTTAATGCTTTTGAATTGACATTTATTTTCAGTGTTTATTCCAGTTTGTGCACAGTCGGAAGTCAAACCATCGCTGGTAGCATTTAATTGTATCGTACACGTTAACCACCGCTAACATGCATAAAAAATAGAGAAAATATGAAAAGAAAAATATTCTTGTTTACGTATATACTCAATGGATATATGACTGGAAATTTCATATAACCACATTATGTTTGCGTATCTTATATATATACTAAAATGTATAAGCTTGACTAACTGTAAAAATTTTAAGTACATACAAAAAGAAAATAACTACATAAAAATAAATAAAAAAGACGCTTAACAAAAATCTTACATTTAACAAAGTAAATATCACGTTGGCCGATGTGTACTTTTCAAAGTATTTTTCATTGTTCGTCTAAACATAAGCTAGATAAATAAAATCTATTCGGAACTTTTTTTATGATTATATAAGTAAACTTATGTGACAGCCGATGACGGTAATGATCTGTAGTTCGGCACATGGCGACGATGGGGGTTATGACAATGGTGATGGTGGAGGTGGTGATAATGTCAATTGCAGGGATGTGTGATTATGGTGGTGGCAGATGTGGTGGTGGTGGTGGGAGTGATCGTGTTGGTGTGTCGATCACTAGGTTGTCGTGACAAACATTGACAATTGGTAGCAGTGCATATTTGTATCTGTTCCATTTTAGATACTTTCACAAAAATGACCTCTTTTTATTCCGTTTTATATTTGGTTTACTCAACTCAACTCATTTAACCAAAAAAGATAATCAAAATCAACTCATTTGTTTAAGAATGGATGATGGTTGCTATGATTACGGAGTGTAAACATAACTAAAGGCGTTAGATGGTTGATGATTACTAAGTGATTAAGTACAACCATTTAAGCATTAAAACCATCTTTCTAATAAAGATATGCCATGTTATGGCAATGGCATATCCCATAATTGATAATTCTACAAGTCTCAAAGTTAAAGAAAATGAAAGTGATGTTTTGCTTCACACTTTGCCAACTCTAATTCATACAATACAAGCTAAGCTACCTCATCTCCTTAAGCATCATGTTTTCCCTTTTAACATTACCAAATTTACACCTATTCATCCACATGTTCCTCGAGTGATCGTTTGGGCAAGAGAACTTGTGTTTCATGTCTATTATGTAAAGTGTACTTGTGATTAGAGTAATTAACCATGCGCCGTAAGCAAGAAACGATCTCATACAAATTGTTTTTCTGTTCGAATCATACTCGTGTGAGGAATTAGAGGGGCTCGTTAACACTCCAACTAACCAAATATTTCTTAAACTGACATAAGCATTGTTGTTTCTGACCCCTAAAACTATCTGCTGGAGAATAACAAAAGCGAATGTATTAAAAATGTATGTATTGTGATCTAAATTTATAATAGATATATCTATTTTGACCATGGTTGTAAAAATCACTAGACGCTAATAGAGCAGTGAGATTAAGATTTATTACACACGCGTTTTACCAAAAATTCCAACATTTGGCCGGAATCTAACCAAAATGCGGCCCGAAATTGACAGCCGATTTGGACATTTGGTGCGATTTTGACCAACTATGACCGATTACCAATTTTAACAACCAATTACTTGAAATCGCCAATGTCACTCACCGATTAATCGGCCGACTTGGCCGATTTTTACGACACTGATTGTGACTATATAATACGATAATCAACGACCAAATTTTCTCCATAACTTATTAAAACCTTCCTTAGTAAGACATTCTTTTTTATCTTCTTCAGCAACAAGAGTACTACTTGTTATACCTTAAAAGAAACACATTACAATCCCAATGCTTATAAATGAATCATCCCACCTTCAAATTCTATATTTTCCTCTTAACCACTTTTCAAAAACTTGCACATAACCATGAAATACAATGAAATTTCTCATTTCAGCCACCCCGAACACCAGCTCACATACGACTACACCCAAGTCCCGTTCAAGTGCGATGGGTGCAACGAACCTGGTATTGGGTCCCACTACAAGTGCACCACATGCAACCACGACTTGCACGTCCATTGTGCCCTCCCATCTTCTTCCATCTCCCACCCATTCTACACCAAGTGCACCTTCCAGTTCCTAGCCACTCCACCTGGCTCAGCACCCCGTTACTGCAACGCATGCGAAAAAGACATACATGGGTTCGTCTACCACTGTAAGGCGTGTGGGTTCGACCTACACCCATGTTGTGCTAAGCTCCCAACCATGTTGGATGATGGTGAGGTCAAATTGTACTTGTGCAGAAAGGTGGGGTCAGCCTGCCACAAATGTGGTAAAAAAGGCCGCAGTTGGAGCTATCGATCAACATGCAAGAAGTATAACTTACATGTGGCATGTGCAAAAGAGATGTTGGCAGAGAATTGGCACGATATATATTATCGTGGGGCTTGGATCAGGGAAAATGGCGACTATAGTAATGACATGTATGGGCATAATTGGAAACTGGAGACCAAAATTCCTAGTTTGAAGGGGACATTACAAAGTTATCATAAAAAGGGTCCAAAAAGGAAAGGAAAAATAAAGAAATGTTGTAAGATAGCAGGTTTAGCTGTTCAGTTTGTGATATCAGCAATTCTTGGTGATCCTACTACTTTAATCGCTGGAGTTGTAGGTGCTCTATTGTCAAAATAGAATAATCATTTCTCATGTTTTAATCAATCACACTAGAACAAGATTATGAAATAATGATCTTATTGTAATATATAATTCATGTAAATTTGATGCCCATAAGTAGAAAATTAATACCGATACAAACCTAATTGAAATAGATTTCAGATTGTACCTTATCATCAAAATGGATGTCCTTGTTGAAGATCTCTAAGAGCCAGATTTAATAAAAAACAGTGTTTCCACAAGAAACTGGATATACAAACGATGAGATGAAAAGACTAACTTACCCACACCCGTAATTTACATCAGGAACTGTAGCAACAGATTTGAATGGAATTTCAACTCGTTCTTTCACAAGGCATCGAGTTACACCATTCTCAACAACCAGAACTTTGCCAGGTGGACATTCAATCATCTTTTCTGTCTTTTCTTCACCCCTTTGTTCTTGAGCCATGCCCAAAACCTTAAAATTATTCCCTCTTCTATTGAGTCTCGGTTCAAAACCAGACAAATGCAGAACAGCTATGAAACCAACAACGGTCAAAACTGTTCTTGCAGCTGAACCAATAATCTGTCTCAATCCTTTAAATGGGCTTTTGGGCTTTGATTGGTGAGCACTTCCATTTGGTATACTGTTTGGAGAATCATTTTGAGGGATTTCGGTTGCTAAAGAGAAACGTGAGGAAGTAGGTCGGGGTGGATAAGGAGGAAGAACAAGATCATTGTTTTCCATTTCTACTGCTGAACTGGCAAAAGCAGTAGCTTCCTGTATGACCTCCAATTCATCACCTTTGTATGCTTTTAGCTTTTGTAGCAACTTTTTGCGACTATTATCAATTTCCGTTACAGATGTTTCCTTCTCATACCATTGTTGTTGTTGTAATTCCTAGAACAAAGTCCAAATTATCAAAATCAACAGAGAGGAAAAGATGCAGATGATAATAAGTAACTGGAACAATAGCATTCCCTACTTAGAATAAGTTTTACACGAAACTTTAAGGTCCAAGATTTCCAACTAAGTTACATCTTAGAATAAGTTTTACACGAAACTTTCAAGACTTTATCTGACAAATTTCATGGGTTGCAGGTGTTAGGATCAACCGGTGATGCTCACAATCACTTTAACACTCTGAACGATCACAAGAAAGAAAGAATTCAAAGAGAAAGATGAACACGGAGATTTATAGTAATTCAATTGGTATGATCTACGTCCACTTTGCTGCAACGAGCATGTATATTGATAAGGTGCATAAAAAGATTACAATATCATATGATAACTATATACAGCCAGGAAAATCTAGGGTTTCTAAAGCTTACTCAACAAGCTATTATTCCAAAGCTTACATTACCATAAATAGATTCAGGCCCATATTTGGCAAAGGCCTCCACAACCCAACAACACACATAACATTCATGCAAGAACAGCAATGAGAATCCTATTTTGGCCACAAGTAAATGTAAAACATAACACCCAAACATCATCACTAGCAGCACAAAACCCAGTATTTGAGGAGAAAAGGCCAATAATACACAAAATTAAACCTTTAAACCTCTAATCATCCAGCAAAATCGATCACACCGTTTGGTCTAATTCAAATAGAAAAAGAAACAAACACACTGCAACCAATTCATTCCTCCACCCTAAAAAAAGCCACAACTGAAACGAACTGTGTTTTCAACTTCAAAATCAATACAAATTCCATATTTTTCCAACAAAATTACCAACAACCAAACATCCAACATAACATGAACAACAAAATCAGCGAAATTGACCAAGAACTCGCAACAAATTCCCTTATTCCAACAAAATTAGGGTTCGTAACAGAATCACTTAAACTCAAACTGAAAGAACACATGCATACAGACCTGTAAAGAAGAAAGCTGAGCCTCAAGCGCCTCGAGTGAATCGCGAATGCTCAAAAGCCCCTCTGCTTCTTCTTCTTCTTCTTCATCTCTATCATCTTGTGATGATGATGCATTGTGGATGCAATTGGTGATCTTTGATCGGAGCTCCGATGCTCTAGCAAGCACCAAGGCGATACCGTCGTCATCCATCTACCAATTGTTGTTGATAGGGTTTTGCATATAGTGCGCCAAGATTAGGGCTTTTCTTGTGAGAATGAGATAGACACTGTTTTTTGTTGCTACTGTTGTTGACAACAGTGACAACAGAATATATAAATTATAGTGTTGGAATAGAAATAATATTTAAAGGGTGTGCGGTTAAACTCATAAGTTTTGATTTATTTGTGTATAAATATATCCAAACATTTGGTTGTTAGTCTAATAGTCAACAACTAACATCAAGCCATGACAAAATATATAAATATATAAAACTTTGTATATACACACACTAAATATCTATAGTATGTATAAGTGTTAATATTCTTATAGTTTGTTATTTCAAATTGATTGTGTATTATACGTAATATAAATAATGAATGCTTAATACATGTTTTATGAACGTTGTATTTATTTATGAAACATATGATAGTTTATATTTTGATTATTTATACGTTATAGATAAAAAGTTGATGATATACGTAAGTTAAAACCAAAATAAAGTTAAAAAAGACCTCATTGCTATAACTCAAAACATAAAATCCTAATTTTCTACGCATACATTAACAATGCTAATATATAAGTCTTGAAGGCTGACACAAAACCCACCTGTATAACAATTTAAAAACTTGATTTTTTTAGCACAGGGCTATCAACTTTTTTGTGCATCCCCATCTGGTAATTTTGTTGCACATGAGTGTGTATTATAAGAAAATAGTGGTTATGTTTATTATTTAAGGAAATTATATTTGTACAATGGCTTTAGCTATCCTATTCTTAACGTAAATGTGGCATAGCACAAAGTAATTTTGGCTTTTATGTATACTTCTAGTGTGGATAAGCCGCTAGAATTTTTGGGATTTTCTTGCAAATGGAACATGGCTAAATGCTAACCAAATGAACATATTATTTGCGTCCACATAGACATACGTCTAACACACAAGGTAATACATAGAAATGAAACAACTAGGTAAGCTAAATAATACTTATGCTTTAAACAACAATTTCATATATATTTTTCTTTAAAACTTATTATGTACCCACCTTGGCTATTCAGAGTTTTTTTTTTTAAACGACCAACGAATAATTTTTTAACATGGTCATTCAGGTAAACCCATTGGTGAAAGGCCACCCACGCTCGCAAACACAGACAGCGCTAATGACCCAGCTCGCCCACTATTTCAAGGGAAACACATCACCTAAAGGTTCACTGTGATAAAACCGTTGATCCACTTGAAGCATATTACACCTAGTGAGACTCCAACCTATGATCTTAATTTTGAAAGATGTTTCATCATAAACCATTTGATTTAAGACTCATTTGCACTATTAGGAGTTTTCAATTGCAAGTTCCAAACCAAGACTCTCTTAAATGTTAACTCAACTCAATTAGTGTCCTTTACTTGAAAATTTTCAGTTATTTCATTACAATTTCAATTATTTTGATGTTATTCTTTGAAATTTGAATCCCATATTTCCACACAAATGAACTTTTCAAACAAATGGGTAAAAAACAGACGTTATATTCAACTCCATTGAATTTTAACGAATCCCAACAAAACAATAAAATTACAAACATATTCACATGTTACAAATTAATTATGCAACATTCAGTTTGATCTCTTGTTATTGACATTTACATATACAAGAAAAAACCTTAAACAAGTTGTAATTAATTTTAAGATGCATCTCCAACATGAAATCTCAAACAATTAAACAAATTCTGACGGAATCAAATAACGAAAATTAAAGTTATGTGGGACCCACTCAACCTTCTTCAAAGATTTTCGTGTTCGAATCAACTTGAAGCTCTTGAGGTAAAACTCAGGAACAGAATGTTCAATCATATTCATCAACCCATTCATGCACAAACTTGAATCTTTCATGTACAATTCCACAAGTTTAGGGAGGAACAACTTTTGACCTTTTGGTATTTTAATGTTTGTATGAATATACTCTTCTTTCGCCACTTCAAGCTCTTGGAAGACGCTCTTTGGCGTGTAGATTCGTACCTGAAATAGCATGAAAGTGAAGAACACAAGATAGTAATGATCACTAAAAACATCAAGATTTCAAGTTTCAATCTTGTGTACCATGGGATCAGAATGACTTCCACAACAAAGTGCGAAGTATAGAAGCGGCTGCTCATGATCTAATGCATACTCTTTTCGTATATCTCTTGACTTGCATCTAACCTTTGGAAACAACAAAGATTGAAGCCACTACAAGCAGAGAAGTGTTGTTAGCATCATTGAAAACCATATAATCTAGAGTTGTCAAAATAAACAGATTGAGTAATGAGTCAAAACAATTAGTTTTTATATGGTGGAAACATGTAGGGTCAGGCCTACAAACACTTTTTGTAGTAAAATTTTGTTAAGTAACAGGAATGAAGATATAATTACAAAAAAGTATATCATTTCAATAACATTTGTTTTTTTTAAAACAAAATGAACTTAGAAGTTTTTTTTTGTTGTTGTTATATTTGTATGACCCGTTAGAGATAAACATAAAAATAAATCGGACGAAAGTGTCGCCTCTAATACGAATTCTTAAATCTTTGAGAGTTTATAAAGCTTACTTGTCCAGGACGAGGCAGCCTGCATCCAAGTATGGTTCTTTGAATGTCACCAACACTAATATTATGACCACCAATGTTATAAGAGGCCTGAAATAAGCATTAAAGTTATAACTTATTCCTTTGCATCGCCAAAATAAAACTAGAACATTATGGTATGCGCGTGTTTATTTGCTGGATTTGCGAGTGTACCTTCAGGGCTAAAGTGATCCTCTTCAAAGCACCCCGTGGAGTTCCATAAACCAAAAATGCCTATAACACAAAGTCACAACTGTTATAATAACATAAGTCACCCCACCTTAACAATTTGAAGAAAATTTGTAAAGAATGTGAATTTTACATGCATCATGAGCGCGTTATGAACGTTAATCCAAAAGGCTAGCTTTTCCTCAGGTTTCAATGTTCTAGGATCAACCTGTTCCAACTGAGAAACTAAAGATCTGCAAAATGATTGTGCTTTTGCATCATTAGGAATGTAAAAAGACAAGGGTCAGAGTCATAAACTAAACAGGTGTCTAATACTCACTTATAGTTTCGTTCTTTATGTTCAACGTTACTCGATCTATGATCATTTATGCAGATGCCTCGCACGTCAACAACATTTAACCAAGATTCACTAAACTCCCTTAATGGTTCAAAATCATTATGTACCCATGTTGTTTCACCTTCACATTGTGGGCTCCACATAACAAACTCGTCTCGTGGTGAAGAATCACTAAGTGGTGAATGGAAACCATGACTCAACAAAGGTGGATCAGAAATTTGACAGTATATAGTGCAGATGCATTTAATCATCTCCTCAGAAAGCCGATTTGCAGACAAACACGTATCACGACGCTCGGATAGACTTATGTTTGATAGATCATCCGTAGGACGCTGGTAAACATCATTAAAATGATATTAAAAGAAACAAAAAGTTAGTGACATTAAACTCAAGATTCAAAGCTGTAAAGATTGATTATTTGGTTAAGCTACCTCTAGCATTGCTAATGGCAATGAATGGTATGAATCAAGAGCTTCAAGAACAACTTTTTCTTGAGGATTTGTTCTTACTGAAAGTGAAGAGTGACTTCGATGAACAGTAGAATCTTCAAATGGTTCCTTTGATACTGAATTTACGTATCCTTGAAAAGCTTTACGATATAGTGAGAGGAGATACGTCTCCAAATGCTTAACTTCATATTCTAGCACTGATATCTCCTTAATCAGATCTTTAACAGGCTGATTAGCAGGAGAAAACGAGCTTTAAATAATGAAAATCTTGATAAACATGAGGACATGATGAGGTTTTTTTACCTTTGGAAGCAAATCTTCATCGCAGGGATCATGTATCAAAGGTTTATCAACTACTGTTGCTTTCTCCAACACTCTGCGTATGATGAACTGATCTTCGAGTTGCTTTTGAAGTTGTAGAATCTGAAAAAACAACCCAAAATCGATGATGACTCGATGCAGAAGAATTCTATCGAAAATTAAAACTTTTGTACCTCTTTGTTTAGCGAGTCTTTCGTGCTTCTGAACTGGAATCCTTCGGGTTCTATGCAATTCTTAACCTGATCCATTGACTGTTAATGCTAACAATCAAGACTTACTTAGATTAAAATAATAAAATATCAAGCAATCTCACCATTTTCAGATGCTGAGGAGCTGTGAAAACTGTGTTCTTATGCTCATAGACTTTGTGATCACTGTCAAATTCAACAACAAAACTGGATTCAACTGGATTTGACATTCGAATTTAGATCATTTGATTACAATCAGATGAATGTTGTGAAAGCTTAATTCTTCAAACAAATAAACACAATCATTCAATCAATAACAAACATATGCAAGTGTTTTAGAACCCAAAACTGTTGCTAACAAATCGTCGAACAGTTTATGTGCTCAAGATAACACGTGTGGAGAATAATACCTCTTACAACGCTTGTGTTTTGCAGCAAATGATTCCATGTTAACTTCAAAAGAAATAGGGGCATTGGAGAAGGACCCACTTTAACAAATCATCATTACTTGTGGGAAACACCACATAATCCCAAAATTACGACATCTAGAATAACAGCAATGATCACAATATTAGGGTTCATCAAGAACAGAGGATATACTAAAAAACATAGAAACCCCTTTACCCCTTATTGATTCTCCAAAATTTTAAACCAAAATCTGAACTTTTTCCAATAAACCAAATGGGTCTTGTGTAAAATGATTAATCAATTCAATTACAAAAGAATATGAAGGAGGTTTCATCATCTTATGTAATGTGGAAGTTCATGCATCTGTTATTTACCTCCATTTTCCATTTTGAACGATATTTAGTGCAATTTTCAATAATAAATAACCCAGGGTCAATGTTTATTTTAGGCAAAATTAAGTAAATAATCATTTTGATTGAATATATTACTAGAATAGATGTTACTATTGTTTTTTAATTTACCAATTTTACATTTATAAAAATCTTTTAATAAAAGGAAACCCAATAAATAATGACATGCGAATCGTTTTCACATAAACTTTATAATTTTTTGTGAAACACAGACGCTATTGCATAGCTAGAAAATAGCGCAAAAGTTTGAGCTTGTACGACGATTAGACCCCAACCATTAACACACCGACACGTGTTACAGTTGGCGTAAACTTGATACATGTGATGTATTTTACTATTTTGAATACATGTAATCATTTGTAACGATGAAGTTGATAGTTTTTATAGAAAAATCAATAGCTATTTGAATTATATATTTTCTCATAATGATTTTCACCCAATTTTCTCTTATTTTTAATTTACATGAATGCTAATTTTGATTTAAACAACGTAACTATATTTGACCGTCCACTAGTGTTCGAAAGTGATGTTACCTTTGTGTATGCGCCTTTTGCAAAGTGTTGGCTTTTATTTTTTTGCATCAAAAGGAGTAATTCACGTCCATGCATCAACACATTGATGAAGAAAATTCAATATGTAGTATTTGGCATGTAATGCTTGAAAAATATACTTCTCACCAAAATTATCTTTACAGTTTCTTTTTTTAAATCTTTATTTTCTAGAATGTAAATCGAAATGATACGTTAACCATGTTATGAAGCAAACTCTATTGGTTTTTTCTCTCGAAAAGGATAACATATTAATATGTCGACATAACTCAGCGGATGAGGATAAAGCACACGTCTTGGGTGTGTTTTGACCCGTTATAAAGCATCTTGAACAATCATTTGTTTAAAAGATCATAATAAACCAATCGGTCGACCACAATAATATAATAAGGAATCTTGGTTGATACAAGTAAACATACATCTTGTATTCCAATCACAGTAAGATCATTCTCAAAAGCCACAAAAGGGTACATAAATAAGGTTATCACTTTTCTATTAAACAAAACCTTCATCTTTGACTTTTATCTGTCAAACCAGTAACACTTCCACTTCCAAATTGAAAAAGTAGTGCTTTAATATAAAGAAGGTCGATATTCAGTTTTAAGCATATAAAAAGCACTTCTATATGACAAAATCGGATTGAAGAAAAACCTAAAGAATTAACCCAATTTTAAATCTTTAAATTCAGTATTTTGACACCTTTTCATGAACACTCTAAGTTGAAACTTTGGTCTTTGGTAGAGAATTAGTATGAAGTTTTTGAAGCATGTATAGTCTTAGAACAAAAGGAACATCAAAAGGGGAGAAAGTTGAAAGTCAAATGCAAAGCAAAAAGAATTGAAAAGAAGTAAGACTGTTTACTGTTTAGGTAATACCTATTGTCTAATTCCAAGTTAAAGTTGTCCACTAGGTTCTTGATGAGATATTGGTGCACAAAGGTCCCATTTTTTGGGGCTGGAGAACACAAAAAAGAACCTTTCTAAACCTTTTTTATACCACCTCCCAAGATAATAAAGTTTAACGAAAGACAACCCATTAGTATCAAGATTCAAGATTTAAAGGTTTTATAAGACTTAAGATAAAAAGAAATTAGAACTTTTACATCATGTGAATAGGTTTTTCATGACTTGAATTTTTAACCTTTTGTATTATAAAGTTAATAACGTCTGCTAATAAAAAGTAGAACTTTCGAACTAGGATGACAAATAAAAACTTGTTTTTACTAAACGATGACGTTGAATGTCCCTAATGGTAGAAAAGTTGAATCAACGGATTTTGGCCCCTCTAGTTGCGTTTGTGAATATATGTTTTATATTATATCAACAGTTAAAAGTACATATTCTAGAATATGTGTTATAAGCTATGAATACTTAAAGTTGTATTAGCGACATTATAAAATAGTATCGAACAATTTACCAACCCTTAGATTTGAAAGGGGAAATGTAATGGATTTTAGCAGAAGTTTAAATTTACTTTCTCAAGTAATGCATTTAGTGGAAAGCATGAAAACCGGTTCTATATGTAACATCCAACCTTCATACAAATCATATTGTTCATTTTCGCCACATTGAAAGTCATTTACGCATCATCTTATTATTCCTACACAAGCACACCTAACCGTAAATTCTTTTTAATTTACAACAAATGCATTCAAACACTTTGGTGTTATTCTATGTTATTTATTTCTTAGTAGTCCAACATTTTTCATGTCCATGGCTAATGGTGAATTTACTTAGGATGTTAAACCATATTTAACAAAATTAATAGGTTTTATGTTCTATTTTAGTCGTTGTAGGTTTGCGGAGGTATCATTTAGGGCTTTAACGAATGATGTATCTGAGAGAAACTCATGGTCTAGATCTTCATATGAAGGTATCAGTTAAAGCCTTCAACTATGGAGAATGACGAGTGAAAAATAAGGAGGTTGTGATGGTATGTAGCCATGAGATAAAAGTAAGGGTAGCAAATTTTTTTAGTCATGACAACCAGATACTTGAAAATTTATCAGACTTGTCAATACTTGTGAACTAATAAAAGCAAGTGAATCACAACTTGTGTCAGGGAAGTGACCTTCACAATGTTAAGTTGGAGACAAGATTTGAATCTAAGACTTTGTTAGAGAAAATCACATGCTTATCATCACACCAGCCATTGTCGGTTTACGACCTACATGTTGTTGTTTGGCCTTGATAGTATGTAGGCTATAGTTGAATGGGCAACATAAATGTTTTCACTTTGATATATCTTCTTAACTAGATTTTCATCTCCGCATGTTGCGTAGGATCCCGTTATGATTCCAAATGTTAGAATGCAAATATACAAAAAACACGTCATGATAACTATCACCCATACATAATACCCTGAGTGTTCTGCAGGACCGTTGAAGGCTTTGCAATTTACAACACAACAACACAAAGAGGAGAGCAACTCAAACTTAATCAAACAGTAAACTGGATTAACCACAAGGGATGACACTAAGAACACAAGTAATTATATGAGAAAGAACCAAAGAACACAACACAAGGAAATGGGTTTTCAAGATTGCAGTATATTGCTTTCTCAGGTTCTATTACAAGTGTTACAATGCATATTTTAAGTTACAAGAACAAGAGTATACTTATACTACATCCTACAACCCGGCCATACTATGAAAGTCAGGCTGGATACAATTGACTAGACACACAACATAATCAATTGTAGAGTCAAAAGGCAGATTGCCTTTTGACTTGTGACTATGACATGCCATAGCTCACATCCTAATATATTATAAAAAGGATAAAGTACATAAAGTAGAAAGATACAGACACAAGACCTCAATGTACAGTTTACCTAAAGCATGGACCTTTTCACCAACTCATGTAAGTTGGTGACTTTATCAGAGT
>BJCM01061770.1:0-20943 GCA_018326385.1 Flaveria bidentis
CAATTCATATTGAATCCGAAGACTAGGGTTGGTTGCTTTCTTCTTATTATTGTTAATCAATTAAATTCAATTTCGCTTTTTGTTAAGTAAGTAATTTAAATCACCCACAATATCGGTTTTATTTTATTGTTTAGTTTAAGTTAGTAACAATTGATCTTCCACACGCTCCTTGGATTCGATACCCTACTTACCCTTTACTAAAGGTATTTAGGTTTTATTTGATTGTACCTTCGACTGCGATCAGTATTTATGTTATATATACAAAGTTTCTCAAATATACAATAAAGATTATGTTTATCATGTGATGGTACCGTGTTTCTTCTTCCTCATTATCATTATCTTGTTTTCAACTCCCGCCTCCTACATTTTGATCAATAGTGGTCTTGTGTTTTCTTTTTGGTCATTTGACTTTTTTTAATTATGTAAATAAAAATTAAATCTTTTATATATATATATATATATATATATATATATATTTGTTTCTTCTAATAATGCAAACATACACATATAATGAACTTGGCACGTAGCTTTACCCATGGCAAAGCGCAAAACCACTTGGTTTAAAAAATGTGAACTATTTTACTCCATGTATATCCTTCGATATAAGCCTCATCAAATGCTTTGGACTCGCCAACACCGAAATCTTCATCATGTTATTGGTGATATGAAAACATGATCTGAACAATAATCGCAAAGTGATATTATATTCATTTAACTTTAGTTGTAATTACTAAACAAGCTAATGCATATGACTATTTTACATGTATATTAATTGATTTATCTTTACTGATGAGTTTAGTTTTTATTTTTTACATTTCAAACAAATAAATTCATAAAATAAATATAGTAATCCTAATACATATCAACATACTCAAATAGTGATCACATACGCGTATTACAAAGTTTCATTACAAAAGGAAGTTTGATAATTTACATGTGTGCAAAGTAAATGTAAGGTTTTGTATAAGGTTGATGCATCCAATAACATCCAAAAGTCTATCTTGTATTCATGCACTAAGTGCTGAGTAGAATGCTTCGGATGTTTTACACATTATTTTAACAAATACTCAAAGTGTAAAATCTTCCGAAGCCAAGACAAACATCTTCTAAAGCTTAAAGTGAAGTCTTCCGAAGCTTCAAGGACAAAGTCTTCCGAAGCCAAGAAGTGAAGACAAATTATCTTCCAAAGATTTTTTGAAGATATGCTTTTATCTGATATACTTTTACTATAAAGTTATACCACTTTCTGTTCTTGTTCTGTCTCATATTTGCTAGTGTTCTAAGTGTCAATATTGTGTTACCAGTTTCCTATTTGATATGTTAAGTGTTCTAAACTGTCTCTCCTTATTGTATGTTGTGTTGTAAGTGACCAGAACTCCCTTAAACGGTCATGCAGTAAATATATGAGTTATGGTTACATATCACAAACACAGTAAGAAGCAAATAAACGAGTTTGACTTTGTCTCAAAAAGACATCCTATGATAAATGACATGTTCAATTACATGAAAAATAAAACAACTAGTATTAACCTTCCCGCATTGCGGCGGGTGACGTACGACCATGCCAAGTAACACCAATGTCAAATCACCGTCAACAAAAATAACATCAGAAAAACTCCTATTAAATATATAAAAATAGAAATATAAACCAAACGGAAAGTAGAACCACACACGTAAAACATAAAACATTAACAACATAACTAAGTCGATCTAGGACCTGCATGTTGCGACGAGGATGTTAAACATGAAAAATTAGCGTACCAACGTCGAACCATACATACATGTTACGACGTGTTAGCTCTCAAAATTTAGACTATAAATCGAAACATTTGAAAAGATAAAAAAATTTTAGGACTAAAGTTGAAAGTAAAAAAAATATAAATATTAAATTATAAATGCGTAAAAGTATTAGCTTTAAAAAAAATTAAAAAAATAAATATGTACTACCTTTAAACAAAACCTTTTTCTTCTATCTCTTTTCAAATTCCAATCGAATTTTTATCATATTCAAAAAAAAAAAAAGTTTTACATCAAAACCCTTATGTAATTGATTGATCGTCCCCATCATCAGACGACGAAAACCTTGTTTTACGGTCAACAATTAGCAACAAAACCACCGTTCACGAGTTGCAGAAGGTAATTCAATAACAAAATCAAAATTCACACACAAACCCTTTGTTAATTGCTATTCACACCCAAAACCTAATTTTTTGTTCGCATTCTACATTTTTCATCTCTCTATTGTTTGATTCGATTGTTTATTCTTTCTTAATCTTCCGCCATGAATGAATTGTTATAGGTTTAGATCTTTGTTAACAAGATCATTGCTGGTTTAATCATCGTTGTTCTGTAATCTTGATAGAATTTCAATTTTATGTTGCCAATTAAGGGGGGGTTTTGGATGTGATTGTTAGTGTGACTTGAACAAGTTGATTAAATAGCAATTACTCTTTTATTAAGCTTTCTAGTAATCATGATCGGTTTCTGCTAATTGCTATACTTAAAAATGTAACACACCAACTTTGGTTTGCTCTTTAGAAGGTAAATTGAACCTTTTTTGTCCCATAAAATCTAGAAGAAGATGGACTAAAACTGAAATGATAACCTAATCTGATCTATGTAGTCAAAAGTGAGCCATGTGAACACCTAGACGCTCAACCGAGGCGAAGCCTAGGTGCCTCGAACATATGCACGATGATCTTCATTAGGCGTTGCTTAGGTGACGCTTGGCCTCGAACATATGCACGATGTCCAGGCAGACTGAACCAGCCAGAACCGGCCTAAACTTAATTAGACATAACTCTTACATAAGAGGCGTTGCTTAGGTGACGCTTGGCCTCGAACATACACACGATGTCCAAGCAGACTGAACCAACCAGAACCGGCCTAAACTTAATTAGACATAACTCTTACATAAGAGGCGTTGCTTAGGTGATGCTTGGCCTCGAACATACGCACGATGTCCAAGCAGATTGAACCAGCCAGAACCGGCCTAAACTTAATTAGACATAACTCTTACATAAGTCAAACACAATTTATGGTTCCTTCTTTTGACCTGTCTTTCTTCTATAGCCATCTTCCTTACATAAAGTTACATGGCATGTAAAAAGCAATTTGCTTTTGTTATTTGGACTTTGATTTTAATGGAAAGAATATTAGGTATTTATTATATTTGTGCCTTGCACTTTAACTTCCTAGAATTAAAATACTGATTAGTAGAAGGTATTAATCAATCACTAAAAGTAACATACATACCGAACTCTATAAATGTTATCATCTAATCCTATATAACAACGAAATGATGTTGCTAATTATTACATCAAAAAAGGAAAAGAAATAACTGAACTCGGCAGTATGATAACAAAAGCATTGGCCTTTCACATGGTAGAGCTTTGTACTAATTTTTAGAGTTTTAATTTATTGATTTGGTGCCATTCATGATAGAATACTCTTACTATTTTCATTTCCATTGAAAGTGTGTTCCTGTTTGTAACTTGTAAGATCCTTATTTGATGTGTAAATAAATTCTTTTTATCTTAAATATATATGACTAGCATATTGCATATGCAAATGAAAAAAAAAGTATCTGTAATCCTTCTATAAGGAGGTTTAGTTCTGCCAAGCAATGTATAGTGGATGTACACACAAATGCGCTTCAATTCTTACGTGAGATACATGTAGCTGTAGCAAAATGGGTGGGTTGGTTGGGTTTGGTAATGGGTCAAAATGGTTAATTTTTGTTGCAGGTCTGGTTGACCCATAAATGCTTCTTGTCCTTAAAATGCATTAGATATGATGGTAAAAGTTATATTATTATGATACCAATACTCTAATATGCTGTGCATAGAACATAACTTCTAGAACTTTTTATTTGGCTGATTTGACCCACTCGAGATGAAACACAACCTAACTTGACCCGTTCATAAGTGACATGTTGTACTTAAAACCTCTAGACATGCACAGTAAGTTACTAGCATCTTTTTAATGATTCAGTAACTCACTTTTTGATGCATCTAAAATTATCTCACTGGTTTTCTTGCAGAATTATCCATCTGTCGCATATATTTATTGTTTTATTTGAGTCACTGAAATGTGGATTTCTTCTGAAGGTTCTGCTGCCATATCAAGAATGCTATTGACCATGGATCAAACAGAGGTTACAAAGATGCAGTTTTATAGGGATGTCAAAACTATAAACGATGTCACAAGTTCACTGAATGCCATACATTTATTCAACCAAAATGAATGGATCGTAGACGATATGGAAATTGATGAAATGGACACAAAAATATTTGAGGGAGAACGGAAAACATATGAAATATACGTGGATTATTGTTCAGAGGATACTGATAAGTCGATGGAAATTTACTTGAGTATCATGAGTGACGTTGTTGGTGGCCATGAGAATGCAATTGCAGTATTAGAAAGTGTCATGCATGGTGTGAATTGCTTTTTTGTAAAACTTACAAGAACGGAGTTGGATAAACTTGTGGAAATAGACCATGAACGGATTCGGGGAATTTATCCTCCTTATAAACCCTGTTGATTGAATTCCAGTGATGGGAAGTTGTTTGTGATGGCAGTGAAGAAAACCAAATGCTTGCAACAGTTGTCTTCTGTTTCAAGCATATTTCGTATATGTCTTTAACTCTTTGCTATCTTATCTGTGGACTCTACATGACCACCGAGCTACGGAGGTAATTTGTTCTTTGTTTTTTTTATCTGCTTTTAGGGCCAGCATAATGAGCGGGTCGGGTAACCGGTGATCTTTCACTCTTTCCTTTTCACTAACACACACACACCCTTAAGGATTTCACAGTGTTTGTTTATGTGTTTCAGGAAGGATTTAGTACTTATTTGGTTAAGGTTTTGATCTAGGGTGTGTATATATGTTTGCAGGTGTGTAAGGAGCATTTTGGGGTAATCAGTGTCTGTTGTGTATTTGTAGTTTTGGTAAGTACTTACTTGCTGTGCAAATATGTATAGTTGACTTATAGTTATTCTTAGATGATGTTTTCGAAGCATGTTGCTCTGATAGCCAGCGATCCTCGCTAGCTAGCAGTTGCTACTACCAAGCTCCTTAGTTCCTATTGCATGTTGTTGCCATTATCGGGCAACAACAAATTTTCTCCTGATTAGTTACGCCTGATGTGTAGAAACAAAAAAACTACAGTTTTAATCGGTTCACGAGAAATCATTTTCAGCAATTAGAATTATACGATTATAAAGCCAACCCGTCAACCCTAATTGTGTGTTGTGATTGTCCCTTCAAGTTCATTTAAAAAAGCATTTGGTTTGTTATACATATGGTTAGTTATCAGTTTGAATTCTCCAACTAAAAGATATACCTTGAAGGACTGTATTTGTGTAGACCCAAACTTTAGGGACCAAACATGAACTTGGGCAGATGTGAATGTGCTGTATAATATCTTCACGTGCTCTTTTTCGTCTAATATATTTTTTTGGTTTCGGCGTGTGTCATTATGTTGACCGTATGGTGCAGTCAAACGCGTAAAATATAAATTTATAAAAAATATTCCACGTCAGACAAAAACACAATAATAATAATAATATAATCATAATCATCATTTATATACACAAGGACGGCCTTCTTTGATTAAAATCTTTTAATGTGTGTTCTAATATTGGTCGGATGGACTTTTTTATTTCATGCTTTTAATGTTTTTGGTAAAAATACAAAGATTCATGCCACACATACATTTATAATACTGAAAAATAGATGATATTTATATAAAGTATGCAATTAATTGTATAAGAAGATTATGAGTGTTAAAAATTCAAAACATTAAACCAGATTTTAAAATTTCTGATATTTGAAATTTTAGATTCAGAATGTTTTTTTCTAGAATTTTTGGATATTAGGATATCCGAAATATTTTTATAGAAGTTATTAAATATTAAATATTAATTGGAAGTTTTGGATATTTTTGTATATTTAGAATTTTTTTAAGAATTTCGGATATACGAACCTTTTTAATAAAAGTTATTAAACTTATATTAAATTATTAAATAAGACATAGTTTTTTTTATAATTTGGATTTTCGTTTGGATATCCAAATCCGAAATTTTGGATTTGAATCGGATATCTGAAATCCAAAATTTTGGATTTGAATAGGATATCTGAAATCCGAAATTTAGATATGTGATTTTGAACATTCCTACGTTTTAGTTTAAACGCCAACCCGAAAAATCAAACAAAACCGATTGAATTGTACTTAAACAATTAAAACAATACTGTATTGTGTTTATCATCATTAAATATACATTTTAGTTGTTTTTCTCATATTTTTAATATTTGAGCCAAAAAGACATTATTTGTCATTTTAAAAAAGTTAATAGAAGGTTTAGAATCTATACTAGTCACAAAACAAAAATTAGCTTTCAAAATTAGACTCTAAAATTATAATCAGGAAAAAAAAGACTAATAATAATATTTCTATGATCAACTTTTGTTGAATTAAATTAGTATATTCAAGTTCAACAATATGCAAAAGTCAAACGATTATCCGTTTTCTTTTTGGCTTTATGTTATCCATATAATCCGTCCTCTTTTAGTCATAATTGGGTACTTTGCGGCGTAATACACTACAACATATCCCTTATCTTTCATGTATTACACAAATAGTCCCTTCGATCTTACATTTAGTTGTATTAAAGAGTTAATTTTGGTTTTCGTTCCTGAGATTTACTAATCCTAACTATTTAAGTATTAAGATTTATTTTGCCTCGATTCATGGCCTTAGCTTTTTAATCAATCCTGTCATCATAATTTGGTTATCGGTGTCAGTATTTTCTGTTAGATTTTTTAAAAAAATGACCATAATACTTTTAGAGGCTATGTGATTCGGTATTGGAGTGGACCACATGATTGCGTATTATATGGCGGAGGTGCTTCATGGAACAACTCCAGTCACATACCTTCGTCTAGAGGTTGGTGCTAACATGAATCCTATCTCAAATATGATCACAAGAGGAAGGGATATTCAGTGTGTCATCCTAAATACATGCTGGAGTATCAGGAGAGCTATGAATGAGAAAACATTCGTTGGTGACCATGTTTACATAAGATTTATTATTGGTTAGTTTTTTGTGGATTGAATATAGGTCTAATAGGGGAAATCTTTGATTGGAGCAGGTGGAAATTGTATTCTTTGTAAGTATCATGTTAGCAGTTTTTGCCTTTTTGGGTACTATGCTGTCTGTTTTTATTTGTAGTTCTATGTTGTGGTTGGTTGCTAGCTTGTTTCTAAATAAATTTGCGGTTTAAAAAAAAAGCAAATTTGATTTTAATAATTTAAAAAAAAAAGCAAATTTGATTTTAATAATTTAAAAAATTACTGATTGACCGATTATAATACATACTTTTAATTTGACTATTAATAATACAATTTTCACTTTTATTACAAATGGTAATCCTAGCAGTATAATTATCATAAAGTCACACTCAGTTTGTATTTATTTTAGGCCCGATTTAGTTTTTATGATTTTTTTTGCATCTTATTCTTAATCATTATTGTGAATGAAATCGAGTGCAAATCAAGCGTAGATATATAATAATTATGGTAATAAGAGTATTGTTAGTAATAAAAGTGAAAGTTGATATTATTATCAATCAAGTTAATAGTATGAATTATTATTGACCAACAAGTAATAATCTGAATTATTAAAATACAATTTTTCTAAAAAAATATATAGTTGGGAACAAATGTGAGTGTGCTATATTGCTAAAAGCTTCACGTGCTTTTTTCTTTTAATATATCTTTTTATTATTTCGCGTGTTGATCTTCGTGTTAACCGCGTAAAATATAACTGATATTGATATTGATAATATAAATATAAACATTCTACGACAACAATAACACAATAATAAATCATTTATATACGCAAGGACGGCACTATTTAACAGAATCGTTTCTTGTATTGACGGCTAGTGTTCCAATATTGGTGGGATGGACTTATTATTTTCATGCTTTTAAAATATAGAAGATGATTATGATTATATAAAGTATGTAATTAACTGTAGGGGTGAGCAAATAATCGATTTAATCGAATTCACCTTATTAACAGAACAATTAACTGACGGTTCGGTTAAAGCATAACCGCATTAACCGCACTAACCGTACTGAACCGAATGTCAATTATATATAATAAATTTACAATATAGCTTATGATTTTACTAGAATTTCATATATTCATCCTTTTTAATTCACATTTATGAAAATATATTTACACAATGGATTCCGTTTTGTATTGTAGAAAACATCATAAACAAGCAAAAGCAATGCAAAGTGTGCACACACATTGGTGTATGAATGCCCCGACTTTGGTTTCGGTTTTGGCAAGACCTTAAAAACGAACGATATCATGCACACTCTTATAAATTGGTCCAAAACTACCCTAACAACAATTTATTAGTTAATATTTTGGTTAAAGCATATGTTAAATATATTGGTTAATTAACCGAATTAACCGCAAATTAACCATAGCCGGTGGTTAACCGAAGTGTGGTTAACCAAAGTTTCGGTTGCGGTTGCGGTTAACAAAATGGTATTAATCGAACTCGCGATTTTGGTTTCGAAAATTATATTAACCACACCGTACACATTTTTAATTAATTGTATAAGAGGATTTGGGGTGTGAAAAAATCAAAACACTAAACAAAATTAAAAAAAGAAATGAAAAGTAGAAACCGTATGAAACATTGTTGGAATCTATACTTGTTACAAAATAAAAATTACCTCTCAAAGTAAGATTCTAAATTATAATCAACGAAAAAAGATTTATAACCTATAATAAAAGAAAGTTTTTTTAGATTTATAAAACTAATAATTTAAATATGTTTTATTTAATCCATCCATGTAATACATGGGCTCTAACCTAGTAATCTATATATAATACTTACAGAATAACTTAAAGGGACACTTAACACATTTTTAGGCCCTCTAAGTTTGTTTTTCCCGCCTCTTTATCCTTTTAACTAATTACCTAAAAAAGGAATATTAAATTATTTTAATTATTTTTTAGATTAAAAATATTTTTTAATAAATTAGAAAGATGTTTTTCTATCAATGTTATTTCTAGAAAACATTTTTTATAAATTAATTTTTTCCAAAACATCAAACTTTTATAAAATAAAAAATATTTTAAAAATTGATGTTTCTAAAAAGTGATTTTTATAAAATAAAAATAATTGAAGTTATAAGTTATAATAAGAACCTTTTAAAAATGACATTTTTTTAAAATGGTTTGTTTTGAAAAAAATGTTTTTTAAAAAAAAGTTTAAAAACAAAAGTTTAAAAATTAAAATCATTAGTTTATTACTTAAGGTTATTACTCGTACCTAGTTTTAATCATATCTTATTTTAGAATATCATTTTGTATTTCATAAATTTTCATTATATTTAATATTTTATTTTTTCAACCTGTGTAATACACGAGTTTACTAAAGTTAATATTAAACAAATAATAATCAACAACTAATCAGAAAAATTACGAACATTTATAGCCTGATTTGATCCAACCCGATTCAATACTATATCCCTATATATCCGATTATAGGGTCAAAAAAATCCGAAATTGATCTCATCATTACACATAATTTTTCGTCGTATATTATTCAAATCTCAATATCTTCATACTAACATTCTCACACCAACCTAATATCTAGCTCATGATATGATTTGTCAATGACTTGTACAATATTATCTCATACGCGATCACTTTTTCAAAAGTATTAATTATCAATTTTATTACAAATTTATATTACTTTTATGATCTATATATGTTGTGATCTCCCTTAAACGTTCAATGTATAGGGTTTTATTCTTAATTTATTTTGGTTAAATTATGCAAATTTCATTGCTTTTAGTTGGTGTATGTGATATTTGACGACTAGAAGAATTTTGAGTATTTTTATCAACTTCTTAGAAATTTAAGCTCTGATTTTTTTCTCTTATAAGTTTTTTTAGTGAAGAAAATTAAAAAATTAAGTTCATTGATTATTTCAAATTATAATAGACAAGATATTATAAACACATCATTAAGTTCTTCGTATATTTGGCAAACGTATAAGTTACATATCCTCATAAAAACATGAGATTAATTGTTGGCGCCGGCAGATGCAATATCAAAGAAACAAATAACTTTGAAATTTGGCCACTAAATTTTGGTGAAGGTGACCCTGGCAGATCGAATGATGAGGAGGCTATGATAGATATACATCATGATCATCTTGTTACTAATTTGGTCGATCCTATCTCGGATTTAATCAAGTTGGTGTATGCTTCTATTATTAGTAATTTTGAGAACCCAACTTTCTTTCATCAAAGGATGATTTTTGCTCCAAAAAATGAAGTTGTTCAAAAAATAAATGATTTTTTAATGATACAATCAGTGATAATTTATGCTATTCGTATTTTCTAAATAGAATTAAGGTTTTTGGATTACCAAACCACTTTTTAGTATTAAAGGTTGGTGTTTCAATTATACTTATGAGAAACATTGATAAAAAATGATTTGTGAATGAAACTACACTTAAGGTTATATCACTCTGCAATCATGTTATAGAAGCTGAGATTATATTAGACAACAATGTCGGCACCCATATATTTATTCCAAGATTGAGTTTAACACATTCTGACAAAATGATTTATTTTAATTTTAAAAGAAGACAGATTCCTTTGGTTGTATGTTTTGCTATTGCAATAAAACAAAAGTCAAGGTCAGTCTATGTTAAGAGTCGGTTTGTACTTAATAGGGATTGTTTTTACGCATAGTTAGCTTTATTTCGCCTTGTCACAAGTCAAGAGTAAAGATCAATTGAAACTTTTAACTTTAAATAATGATGATGAACCTATTAATATTATTACAAATGTAGTTTACAATGAGGTTTTTGCTTATTTGTGACATTATGATCGGGAGTTGTTATGTTTTACTTAATATATAACATATTTGGTTTTATTTAATTTTTGTGTTATTGAATAATTAACTAGCTCTTTCCCTCCAATGTAATACACAGATAACTAAAACTAATAATAAAACAACTTTTATTGAATCAGTATATTCAAGGTCGATGAACAATATGCAAAAATCAAATGATTATATGCTCTCTTTTTGTTTTTATGTTTTCCATCTAATAATAATAAGAAATAAATTAATAAATAAATACAATGTATGGCAGTATGGCACGTTTGTGAACCTTGTGCTAGACTGAAGCAGCTTAGTCATAATTGGATACTTTAGACTTTAGAGGGTAATATACCACATCTTACCCCTTATCCTTCATCCATTACACAAATAGTTCCTTTGATCTAATATAAAGTTATATTAGAAGTTAATTTAGTTTTCGTCCCTAACACTTACAAATCTTAATTATTTAAGTACCAAAGTTTATTTTATCATGATTCATGGCCTTAAATTTTAAAACTATTACTGTTTTTATCACTCTTATCGTAATATTAACATTTTTTATTAGATTTTTTTTATAAGAAAGAAAATACCCCTAAAGACTAAAATAGTTATTATTTTAGCATGATTGAATGAAATATCATATACCTTTAGTGTTTATGCAGCTCTAGCGGATTTACTTAAAATTATTATGAACTAACCCCATCCACATATATATAATCATCTTGTGTGTCTCTTTCAAACTAGTAGATACAAATACATAATGCGATTCTCACAGTTTTAATATATAATAGTTTTTAAAATAAGCATGCCTATATATGTGTATAGATAACCCATCTCATCCCTTTCTTCAACCTTACAAATAGCATCACTATAAGTTGCTATAAGTGAGATTTACTTTTGTTTTGTATACATATGTGCATATATAGACATCAAAACATAAAAAAAAGCTTTGGACTAAAACATAAAGAACAAAAAACATAAAGAACAAAAAACATAGGGGATGTTCATGAAACAATCAATAAACAAGTCATATTATTAATATTAATATTAATTCGTATAACATGAAGTTTTGGACTTTTTCATCTCGCCGGAGTTGATGACTTTTCTTCACCCACTCATTTCCTCTCTCTTTCCTCCGATCACCACACATATATATATATATATATATATATATATACAAATCAAAAAGTTCATAATCATCATTAGTTCGTATAGCATCATACATATTTTGATATCATCTACAAATGGATCATCCAAAGTCATCAGCAAAGTCAAAGAACACAATCTTGAAGTATCTACCAAAACCAACATCATCTGTTTCATTTCAAAACCCTCCGATTTACAGTCCATCAAGAGACAGAAGACCATCGGAAAAACCCCACAAATCGGCCCTCGGGATCGGCTTCTCGGGCCCCATGGTGTCCATGATCCTCGCGGACACTCGCCGGAATTTCAAGAACACGAAAAACTCCGGCGTCGTGTATGAACCCACGTCGCCGAGAGTCTCATGCATGGGTCAAGTAAAGTGCAAGAACAAGAAAGACAAACCCATGACGCGTGTCGTTGATCGCGAAGAGGGATCAAAAACTGATGGTAAAAGCAAGAAAAAATTAGGGTTTAAGAAAATCTTTAGTGGTGTTACTACTGTTTCTCCTGCAGCAAAATTATCAGATTCTGGGAAGAATAACTTGAAGGCCCCGGTGAGTTTGGGCGCGATGAAGCGGTTTTCGAGCGGTCGGGATAAGTTTTCCGGTGTTGATTGGAGGAGAGAGGTGGCGGTGATGGATTCCGGTGACCGGAGATATGGTTA
Source organism: Flaveria bidentis (assembly GCA_018326385.1). Classification (NCBI taxonomy): domain Eukaryota; kingdom Viridiplantae; phylum Streptophyta; class Magnoliopsida; order Asterales; family Asteraceae; genus Flaveria; species Flaveria bidentis. The sequence goes on from BJCM01061770.1 coordinate 12,740, forward strand.
TAAAGAAGAAGAAGGAGAAAGTGATGGTGATGATGAACATGTTGTGGTTCCTTCTTCTGCACCTGTGATTATCAGGGATTCATTAGGGTTTGATGATAATAATATTATTAGGGTTGCAGGGGTTAATGTGGAGCCAAGAAATGAGATTAATTTGTGGAAGAGAAGAACCATGAAGCAACCTAAGCCTCTTCAATTACATAATGTTTGAGTTTTGGTTTTTATTTTTTGGAAATTTTTGTTCATATTCTTTGATTTTGTTTTGAACTGTATCATATTATCATATTTGTAAATATTTATTAGCAAGTAATATTTGAATATCTTTTTTCCTATAAATTTAGGAATTAAAGTTATAAATTTTAGCTCTACGAAGTTTAAAATTGTAAGAACTTCTCTTTCCAAAACCATATATATGTTCTAGGGTCCTATAGACTCGACATGTTACATGGACACCCTCTATGACTCGTAAAGAGAGATACGTTATACGGGTCATGTAGGAGTTGGTCAAATAAACAAAAGCTGCACTTGAGAGATCCATCAAGCCAGAAAAGAAAACGATTCGACTTGTGTGGCCTATATGGCTTGTTTGATCCTATACGAGTTGTGTTTTATCATTATTGGGTATTTAGGGGATATTAGGACTTATGAGTGACCTTATAAATTTAATTAAATCTTGGGCTTTATGTGCGTTGGGTATTTAATGGGAATGCACTTATTTAGTTATTTAATTATCAACTCGTGGACTTTTTTAAAATTTGAGTTTATATTATTTTTCACAACTAATAGAGTTACCATCCAAAATATATTGTTGTCACTCGAAAAACATATACATATATTCAATATTTGCAAGAAAATTCACCGTATTTCGGTGACTCCGATAATACATAATAGGTCCGCCCTTACATACCACTAAGTACATAAGTCGTATATACATTATAATTGAAAGTTTGCATGACCCGTTTATATATAACCAAACCCATGTTCTATAAGGATCTAACAATATTTTAGTCCTCTAATATTCATTCTATGAATATTTAATTATAAAACTTAAAAATTATTAAACCCAAAGATATAAACATATCATATGTTCACATTGAAGTAGAAACATAATATTTAATTGTATATCATTAAAAATTATTAAACCCAAAGATATTAACATATCATATGTCCACACTGAAGTAGAACTATATAGTTATTAAAGGGGTGACTCTACATCAATCTAGACGTGAAGCAAAGATTAACATTAATTAAATTTGATCATGACATAGTGATATTGGCATGATTGACCCTTATGAAAATAATAGAATTCAAAATTCTAAAAATATAAGTTGATAAAATGATTAAAAGAAAACCAAATTTAAGTTGAAAAAAAGTTATAAGTTATAATTTTATAACTTTTAAAAATATAACTTGATAAGATGATTAAAAGAAAAGAATTTCTTATTATAAAGTCAACTTTAAGGTTTTTTCTTAGATTTAAATGACAACTTAATATTTTTTATTCATCATCCCTACTATCTCTTATAACTTTAAGCTTTAATAACACATTGTAAACATTACATACACAAACTTTGAAACATGTTTTAATTGAAGCGTCATATATCACACAATTATCACCCCCATCGGTCTAATGGTATGGGTTGATAATTGTAACCAGTGACGGAGCTTGAACTATCTTGTAACGGGGGTTGGGGCAAAATTAATTTTTTTAGGGGGGCGAACTCGATATTTATATAAAAATTTATACTACCGGGCCAAAAATTTACACTTTCGGGTTAAAATTTAACACTATGGACGAAAAAATAAGGGCCCCCGGCCCTATTGATGCTCCGCCCTTGATTATAACTTAAGATATTTTATGTCTTAAGTTCAAAATCTAACTCAAGGAGATTTTCTTATAATGGTGGGTTTCTTTTTTAATAGTGTTTTTAGATGAGTAGGTTTGAAACGTCAAAATCAGTTAAAATTCTTATAAAAAAAAACTCACTCGAGTATTCGAGGAATGTAACGCTGGATGCTTATATCCAAATGTTTTTATTAGGTATGTCATAATCATGCTCAAACTCACAAATGTTTTTAAAATCAAAACCTTTCCGGTTGATTCTTTATTTTGTTTTTTTATTAGAGATAAAAGACACAATAAACTAGAATTACATTATAAAGCAACAACAAAAAATAGTTCCGAGGTTCTAAACTATGATACATTGTAAATTTCACACAATCCGTTTTGAACTTAAATTCTTTAACGACAATTGTTAGGGAAACTTTAAAGATAATTCGTGTGGAGAATTGTGAGATTAGTAGTCATCAATCTAAATGTTACACGAAATTCATACATCAATGTTGTCTCTTCCTCTTAAAGGTCTCGAACACTCTTTGTCGCCTAACAATGTTTTCAGAACCGGATCGGATGTCAAACCGGACACGTTACTAGTTTGGTGGTCGGACCGGATTTAAAAACCGGATGACACCATAATTATATATATAGTATATTATATTTATAGTTATATGTATAGTTAAATATAAGTAATTTATATATGATTTATATATGTATTTTATAGTTATATATAAAACTTAACTATATTTGTATATCCAACACACTAATTTATGATTTAACACCCTGTTCTTACCCATTAAAATAAAAAGAAAATTCAAAATCCGGTTTGAAGTGGTCCGGTTTCCCGGTCCGACCACCGGTTCTGGACGAACCGCCCGGTTCAACCGCCACAAACCGAATCATAACGAACCGGACTGGCTAGAGGGCCGATCCCCAGTCGAACTGGTCGAACCGGCCTGTCCGATCTGGTCGCGAAAACAATGTCGCCTAGAGTTTGTTAACCCTCTTAATTTTGTTGCATGTTGCTAACCCTAGTCATATTACATAAAATAAATAAATAAATAAATATAAGATTGTGAATCTAAGTCGGCATAAGCTATAAATATATAAACACTAACATATCATAATCAAATTGTCATGGTTTTATGTAGCTAGGAAAATTGAGTAAAAAAATCGAAATAAACAACTTGCTAAATTATTATATATGTTATTTATTGTAATTCTACAATTCGTAACATTCATCGAATTGAATATTGTTGAAAATCATGAATAAGTCTTAAGTGGAAGGTTAGTGGCATTTCTTTCTTTCTTTATAAATTATAATCGTCTTATGTTGTAAATTAATAACAAGTGGTCTAAATGGTTTTGTCAACGTTCGTTTTAAGCCGAATGGCCGGTTTATGCCCGGATGTGTCAGACCGGGTTCAAAACACCTTCGAAACATATTTGAATATTTCATAGAACTTAAATACTATATTTTAAATTAAAAATCAAAATGCAAATGACTAAATTAATAGATTCATGAACTGAAAACACATTTATAAATAATTCACTCTTGGATAATAATTACTAAATGAAGCAATAGAAAATAGCGCTATAATTAAAATTAAATTTAAAAAGTACCATTTCAGAAAATGAAAGAGGTTTATATGTTTAATTAACTAAAAGATCAATAATAAATCAATTGAAAAATATAATTTAGCAAATGAACTCGTGCGTTGTGACGAGTTTGTCACGGGCTAACAACTAGAAGTTGCAAAACATCACATTTTCCAAAACCACATTCAATTAGTCACATGTAGTAGTTGAAGCTTCTTAAAATAAGAGAATATGACCCAAGTGAATATAATGATTGTGGTAGCTGCCAACATGTAGTAATCGTAAACTACCCGGCTCACAAGTAATATTAATACTTATGTCAAACTTGATCCATACGTGTGTGCAATTGTTTGGCCTTTTTTTTACAGATATTTCTGTTTCATCATAAATAGATTACATAAAGTTATCTGTTACTTAGTAATAACAACAACAATAGTTATAATTTATAAACATGCCATTATTTGTTTGGCCCTCGGATAAATGTACTCTGGTTCGAACAACGACTTCCTTTTTTGGGGTCTGCCTTTTAAAAAAGCTCAACTTTACTAGGAATCTAGGATTGCGGTCTTAACTCCATGGCCTACAACAAAAGATTAAGTTGTTGGTTATTAAAACAAATGCTAATGCAAGACCAAGTTAACAAAAACTTATCTTCCTCCAATGTTGTGTGGTATTGATTAACCACCTTAGTGTGTTCGGTTGGCCTGTTAAACTGGGTGTTACGATTGATCTTAACGACCCTTCATTTGAACTTCCAGATGTTCATGTTTTGCACCTTTCACACAAAAAGACTAATAGATCAGTGTGTGCGCGCACACGCATATATTATTAGGTAAAAATCAAAGAAATAAGTTTAAGGGTCGAACATTCGTAGCAACATGACTATGATTGTATTTTTGTTTCATTATGTTTTGCACCTAGACTTCTAGTGATCACTCTAGAGTTTTGGTTTAAAGTGACTTGTATACATGTTTCCACTTACTTAATGAAAATTGTTATATAACATAGAAACCCAACTAAAAGATTATACATTCACAATGAATAACAAATGAGTACTAGTTGCAATATAAACACGAATAAAAAATCTTTTTATGCATAAATTTTAAAGTAAAAGATAGTCGGAAAACATAAATTAAAAAGATAACGGATTAAATAACAAATAAAATAAATTTTGAAGAGACACATGCAAAGTAAATATCAGTATCAAGTCTATAAAATGACTTTTCTCAATCAAATTTACTTTTTAGTTTTTCATATCTTCTACAAAAGTTAATTATACCTCCCCATTTAAAACATAAAACTTCTCCACTTCTCCCCACACTCTCCCTCTTTAGTATTTCGATTCTAATGTAGATATGAGGGTGAGTTTGTCGATTACAATGAAGATCTAGCAAATACGAGGCTTACACTTGAAATGAGGCAATACAACTCCAATCGGTTGACTGCTTTTCCGCTTCCGGTGACTCGCTCATAACCGGCCCGTTCTATCAATGCCAAACAATGTTGTAAAAATCGCTAATTAAAACGCTAGTCGGACGGCGAGGTAGGGACTAGAGATTAATCAGGATTAATCGGGATTAATCAGAATTAACCGGATTGGATTTTTTATATATAATTTTTAGTTTTATATATAAATACCGCCAAACAAATCAGGCTAGATCGTACTGTTCATCTCACCGAATCCCGGTTGGACCGGCCGGTCTGATCCGGGCTTAAAAACATGTTTAAAAATATATACACCTATAGATATTTGTTACGAATGTAAACAACTTTTATATATATTGTTAAGCAATCTATTCATATATACATGTACTTTATTATTTTATTGATCAAACATTAAAGTAGGAAATTATGTTGTTTTTTTTATACTTGTTTATAATATTTCAAAAGTTGCACGTGTAGATCAAGCAGTTATGATTTGTTCCCCCCGTCGTTCCACCACCTTCTCCTCCACAAACCCTCGGTGTTTATTCGCCCAAACCACCGCACCTCCGCCGTACCGGATTTCTCCTCCGGTGGAAGCCACCGCCGGAACTCTAACAGCATCATCGCCAATGCACCTTCATCAACCAACTCTTACGTATGTAACAACATACATTGATCCATTGAGGTACGTTATTGATCATTCTGTCATGCAACGACGATGAATACCGGTGATTCATATTCAGATTCCGATTCAATCGTGTACCTTCACGGTAATTTAGAAGTCACGATCGCCGAAGCTCAATGTCTACCGAACATGGACCTATTGACGCAACGCGTTCGTCGCTGCTTAAATGCCTTCGACCCTAGCAAACCGCCGGAACGACCGTTGCGTAAAATCACCCCACGGCGGCGTAAATTCGTCACCTGTGACCCCTACGTCACCGTCTGCCTCGCCGGAGCCACCGTCGCACGGACGCGCGTGATCCCTAACTCGCAGGATCCGGTATGGGACGAGCATTTCGTCGCGCAGGTGGCTCATCCGGTGTCGGAGGTGGAGATTCAGGTGAAGGATAACGACGTTTTCGGTGCGGAGCTTGTTGGAATGGCGTCGATTTCTGCATCGAGGATAATCTCCGGTGAGGTTATTGAGGATTGGTTCCCGATTATTGGTCCGTTCGGTAAGCCTCCGAAGCCTAATTGTGCGATTAGGTTACAGCTTCAGTTTACCTCTTGTGATGAAATGAATGAGAAGTTTATCGAAGGTGAGGAGTCGTATTGTTTGAGGGATAGTTATTTTCCGGTAAGGAGTGGTGGGAATGTGGTTCTGTATCAGGATGCACATGTGGTGGAGGGGGAGTTACCGGAGATTGAATTGGACGGTGAAGATGATGAAGAAGGGGGTGGGGGGTGTAGTAATGTTTATAAGCAGAGAGGTTGTTGGGAGGATATATGTCATGCTATATTGGAGGCTCATCATTTGGTGTATATTACTGGGTGGTCGGTTTACGATAAGGTGAAGCTGGTGAGAGAGCCAAACAGGCCGTTGCCTAATGGTGGAGATTTGACGCTTGGCGAGTTGTTGAAGTACAAATCTGAAGAGGGAGTTAGGGTTTTGTTGCTTGTTTGGGATGATAAGACTTCACACCACAAATTCTTCATCAAAACGGTATTGAGTCAATCTTTTTTCGAGATATTATGGGTTTACAACTTTACGTCATGTTTGTTGATTGAAATTGTTTGTTTTCACATGTTTCATTGAAGATTTCTGTTTAGAGTGTTACACCAGAATAAGTAATGAGCACTGTGACAGTATAAATTATATTCTGCAAATGGTTCTGTGTGCAGGATGGAGTGATGCAAACACATGATGAAGACACTCGGAGGTTTTTTAAACACTCGTCTGTACACTGTGTACTGTGTCCTCGATATGCAAGCACAAAGCTTAGCATTATCAAGCAGCAGGCATGATTTATGACCATCATTTGAGCTTTTTTTACTTAATTCACAATATTTTTTTTATCAGATTACTAATAGTATTCGAGTTCAAAAGATTCTAGTACATTTAAAATGCTCTTATCTAGGAATTTGATTTGACTCATGAGAATTTGAGAGGGCTTAGCTCTGATCAATGATAGTTTGATACTTTTACATGACATAGGTTGTTGGTACTCTTTACACTCATCATCAGAAATGTGTTATAGTGGATACAGAAGCCAATGGAAGCTACAGGAAGATATCTGCTTTTATTGGCGGTTTGGATCTCTGTGATGGACGCTATGACACACCAGAACATCGTTTATTTCGTGATCTAGACACTGTGTTTGCATCTGATTTTCACAATCCTACTTTCTCAGTAAGTAGTTGAATATTATTTAAATTATATTCGTTTATGATAGCAAATTGCCTCACAATCGGGTCAACATGCTGGTCGGTTCAACCGTGTCAAAATGGGTTGATTTCATGGAGCAAACCCTGCCCCATGAACTGATTCCGTGCGATTGCCATGCACCCCACGTATTCAAGTTTTAATTCTAATTTATATTATTATGGTTTTCATGTTATAGTAGTTTTTTATTTTCTAAATGTTAGCAACGTGGGTCCGTAGTAGTTTCTAGTTTTCTTTATGTAATATAAAATGGGAGAAGAAAGAGGATAGTGAGTTTGATAATGAAAAGTTGTATTGATTTTTCTCAAGTTTTGAGTTAAATTGATTTTGTCTTTGCTAGCTTAATTTTGGCATATTGGGTGGTGTTCTTAGACACGATTTCTTAACCGAAGTGGTGTATCTGTATCTTTGGTTAGATGTCGCAACCCTATCGTTTGTTTCGGTGGTGTATCTGTATCCGAAACGAGCCTTAGATCTATATGTTCTTTAGATCTATCTGTTTATTTATAAGTGAATTTACTTTTGTTATGCTTGATTGTTGGTCCACCAGGTAAAAGGAAAAATAAGCTACAAAAGAAACTAGTCAAATAGGTTGACAATTGCCCAAAATGTGTTTTTAGTGCATTGAACTTCCTAGATAATTTCATTAGCTGGTGTATCACATGAAAACCATGTTTATAATTGAAAACCGTGAAAACCACCACTACCCAATCACATAATTTATAATTGATTTACTTTTTTAATTGTTTAAAGAATATTTGAGTTAAATACAATTTTTAGAGTTCATTATATATTATTTAGTTTAAACTCAAAGGAACGACAATGATGACAAAACGACTTACGTATACATAACTTGTATGAGTTATATGTAATTCTTGGTTTTCATTTATAACATGGTTTTCAAGGGATCCCTCCCTTATATATATATATATGTGTGTGTGTGTATATATATATACACAT
>BJCM01061771.1:0-28116 GCA_018326385.1 Flaveria bidentis
AAAGGTGGGGTGGGGTGAGGTGAGGTGAGGTGAAGTCAATAAATGTGTTCTCTGGTGACGACCATTGATTCAGGAGGTTAATGTGTTCTCCGGCAGTGGCCATGGTGGCGGTGACGTTTGGGTGGAGTTGGGGGTGACGAACTGACGATGAGGGTGAGGGTGAGGATGATTGTGTTTGGTTTAATGGGAGATTGTATTAAATTATTGTATATTATTTATTATTATATAATACCAAAGGTATTTATGTCATTTTACGCCAATTTAACAGTCAAAGTTAACGTTCATCCAACGCAAGGACCAACCATGTTACGTTCGTGCAAAGTATTGGACCAACCTTGTAATTTCTAAGAGTTAGGGACCAAAAGTGAAATCAGGCCCAACCACAGGGACCACCTGTGTAATTAAGTCGCATAATTATGTAAATTAGGATCAGAATCAGATTATAAGATGCAACATAGTGATTTAATGGATGTTATTAGGTGTTTATGCACTTGTGATAATCTGTTCTAATTTTTGTTCTGTTGGTGCTAATACTATACATTTGATGAGTTTTAAGTTCATGGAAGCCGCGCATAATCAACGAAAATGCATAAATGCTGCTGATAGAGATTGAACATAGTTTGATTTCACTTCGTTTTGCATAATTATTGTATGAATCAGTATGAGAATCACATTATGAGTTCAACTTACTATTTTGTTGCAGATTATTAGGTGTTCTTCTGTTGGTGCGAGTACGATACATTTTTTGGTGTAACCTTTCATGTCATTAGTCAAGGTACTTCAAACTTTTGGTGTTTGTGGGTCGAGGATCTGACCAGCCCAGACCAAACTAGAACGGGACCGAAGATTGGGACTGATTATAGCGTGCCTTACAGGACTAAAGACCGACCCTCTAAGGGTGGTCCGGTTCTGGGTTTCATGGGTTGAGACATATAATGGGTTGGATTGGACCTACAGTTGATTTAATAGTTTAGACTTTAGAGTATATAACGGATCAAGAAAACAATACTCGATAACAATAATCTCATGGTGGCCAGAAACAAAAATCAAATGAAAATTACAAGGACAAACATAACAGCATAACAAATCAAACATGCTGATGTTACAAGGATAAACATTTGGCCAGATTCTTAAAATATGAACCTCTTCGGTCAAACAGATCAATTTAACTTCAAAATCAACATTCTTGCTTCAGTTGTTTAAGAAACGTTAAATGGTTACATAGAATATATTCAACTAGTAATAAAATCTATAACACCTTCGATGTTTAGTTGCTAAAAAAGTCCATATAAATCTGTACCTGAAAATAATTAATTTGACTTTGACCCCAAAAGTCGAAGAGCCTTAGCCGGATCATCCATTCACTAATGCAAAATAACAATATACATATAGCGGGCTGGTGCCGAGAATTTATGTGGTTTTTATATCTAACTAATATTAAGCCCTCCGCGTTGCGGCGGAAACATAAAATCCTATCAAGTAGCACCAATGTCACACCATCATCAACGATCACCAACACCGGAAAAACTCGTATTAAAAAAAATAAAAATAAAACCAAACGAAAAGTAAACATAAAAACATTGAACCGCACACGTGAAACGTAAAACATTATAAACAATAACTATGTCGATCTAGGACCCGCACGTTACAACTGGGTCGTTAAACGGGGAAAATAAGGTGTAACAACGTTGACTGATATGCACACGTAAAAACGTGTAACTCTCAACATTTATACCAAAATGTCGACCGACAAATTTGTAAAAGATGAAAAGTATAGTGGAACAAAGTTAAATGTAAAAAGTTATAGGGGTTAAATACTAAAAAATACAAAAAAATTGAGATTAAACTAAAATTTTAAAAAGTTTAAATGGTTGTATTATGTGCATAAATATATATACGTAGATGTTAATAATTAAAATATTAACTAGTACTAAGCCCCTCGCGTTGTGGCGGGGCGTTAAATCATGACAAGTAGCACAAATATCCACACCATTGTTAGCGGTCAACAACACCAGAAAAAACTCGTATTAAAAAAGAAATAAAAACGAAAAAAATAAAACCGAATGGAAGAATAGATGTAAAAATATTAAACCATACACGTGAAACGTAAAACATTAAAATAAAATAACTGAGTCAAAATAGGACCATCCGGACGTTACGACAAGGCCGCTAAACGGGAAGAAAAAAGCGTAACAACATTAAACCACATGTATATGTTATAAAGTGTAACTCTTAAAATTTAGAACGAAATGTAAATAAATTTTTTATTGTTAGAGATGAAAAATATAAGGTAACAAAGTTGAAAATGAAATTTTATAGGATCAAATTGTAAAAATCTGTAAAAATATAAGATATAAAATAAAAATATATATAGTTATACCATATGAATAAAAATATATACATTCAAGTTAATAATTAGAATATATATAATAATGCTATTATTTATTTATTTATTATTGTTTTATATTATATGATAAATCTGATTCTACCGTATCGATTCGATAAGTTAAAATTGAAGCTATCAAAAAATAATAAATGAATTTCTAGATACGTAACACTAGATAAAATTACTAAAGAAAAATCTAGAAAATACTATACATTACTTGAACAACAAGCAACAGCCATAAAACAGGGCCTATATAAATACCCAGGAGAACGAAAAATAACGTCGGTTCGCCCCAAATCACCCGAAATTAAACTTCAAAACAACACGTCCTCTGTTCATACCAAATCAATCGATTTCATCATAACAATCTTCGGTTTCCATTGAAGTTTGTTCAACGATAAAAACCCTGAATTCGAGAAGCTGCAAGGCGTAATATATTGTTGAAGCCTTCGATTCCTTCGAGCTCTGAGATAACGAATTAAATGGTTGGTTATTCATCATACTTTGAAATTCCGGTATTAGGTTTATTCATGTTCATGTTTCGTGTGATTATTGATTCAAATTTTGGCTCTGGCGGTGCGTAATACAATTGATTTTGTGAGAATGTGACAATTAGGGTTTATGGTATATAACTATATAATCAGGCGAGTTCTCGTGAGAATTTCACTTCATTTTGCAAAATTGCTGTGTGAAATTTGGATGATAAGTTGATAACGTTTTCACTGTCATGTTTAATGGATTATGAAGATCAAAGTATCTTAGAATCTAAATGCCAAAAGATGTGATAAGTAGATGCAACAAATTCTTACAGTAAAAGTAAAACCTCTTTATTCAGGAGACACCGTTCGTGGTAGGTATTGCAGTTGCTGGTGCTGCATATGCTGGGAGGTATGGAGTCCAAGCTTGGAATGCGATCAAGGCTCGACCGGCTACGCCTGCGTTTCACAAGTTTTATCAAGGTGGTTTTCAGCCTCAAATGACTAGAAGAGAAGCTGCCCTTATTCTTGGAGTCAGGTATGATATCAAAACCGTATCGGCTGATGCTTTAAATTCATATGAATTATGAGTGTTTGAATTTGCTTATAATGTCAATGTTATGATTGTGAGTTGATTGAGTGTGATCTGTTGATTAGTTTAAGGTCAAAGTAATCGGATTACCCAAGTTAATTGATTTTGAGATGAACATAGAGTTACCTAACCATCCATGACTACAGAGAAGTAGGGATTATGATTATAACACTCTTGAGTTTTGTAGCTCAAATTAAAGTGATATATAGAGATCAATAAGGAGAGGTTGTTAGAGATTCAATTATTGCGATGAATATAAAATCATCTCGTTCGGTTGTGAAGTTTATAGTGATTGTAAACACAGGCAAAAGAAGTGATAATGGTAATGATATTTTGTCATTAGCTAAGGGCTAGATGATCATATTTGGAGACATTGGTATGGGGTAAAGGAACCACATTTAATCACTATTTTTATGTTAGGTTGATACCATAAAAAACCAACATACTTTCTTATTTTGCCTAAAGAATTCACTCAGTCCAATTAGAGTATATTAAAGCCACTGAAGTTGTTCAAAGTAAATGCATTGTGAACATTGCTAAAAATGTTGTTTAATAACTCATGAGTCCTTGTTGGAGGCAATGTCATCTAGACTCTTTTGGTGGTGGCATAAAACACTCTTTCATCAATTTTGACCACTTTATATGCAAATGTATTATGTATATCATCTTCTATAATAAAGAAGAATGTCCACGTTAATGTTTTTGAGCGTTTGGAACATTGATTCATCAAATCTTGACTCCTATAAGGGGTAAAAAGCTATTGTTATTAAAAAAAGGCATGTTTGTATATTTGGTTTAAGAGATTTTCCAGTACAAAATGAGTAACTCATATGTTGGTTTTTGTGATATTGCTCTTTATTGTTTCCTACAACTTTTACTATAATATCAATTTGCTTACCTTATGAATATGTTTGTTTTAATTTATTTAGGGAAAGTAGTGCAATAGATAAGGTAAAGGAAGCACATAGAAAGGTGATGCTTGCAAATCATCCAGATGCTGGTGGCAGCCACTATCTTGCTTCCAAGATCAGTGAAGCCAAAGAGATGATGCTCAGGAAGACCAAAAACCACGGCTCGGCTTTCTAATCATCTCCAGAGATTACGCCAATTTCGATAAATCTTGGTTGTACCTTAAAACTGTTATTGTTTATAAGTTTGATGTTTCTGGAAATGATTCGTGCATTTGACCCGCTTAAAGTCCATAGTAAGCTAAACTTAAACGAGCCTGAGCTCAAAAGTTTAAATGAGGTTATTCTTTGTATAAATATAATATATTTTATTTAATATAGAATAAATATATATATTAAAGTATAATTTTTATATATAATTATGATAAAATGTTAAATGATATACTGGTCAAGCCTACACTAACCTTGAGCTTGAAAATTACTTAAATAATCATAAATTAAACTTTATGTGTGAAAATTACTCGAGTCAAGTTTGAGCTTTAGCTCTTATATGTTAAACGAGTTGAGTTTGCGCTTAACTAAGCTTAGATTTTGCTCGTTTCATCTCAGATTTAGAAACACGTTTTTGGGTTTAGAGCGTTCACACCCGTAATTAAAAACAGGTGCATGTGTCAGTTGACTTTTTGGAGTTTATGGTTATAATACAAATAAGTGCATTGTTTTTTTAGTTTACATTTTACTTATTATACTGTAAGTGAAACATGTAAAATACAGTTCAGTTCTTTTGTAGATTTTTCACTTCTTTCTCACCTGTCATTAGAATTTTCACTCCATCCACAATTTTCATGGTATTTGTTCAACTAAATGGTTGCCAATATTATTTAAAATAATGTAGATAATGTATGGATATTAAAAATATTATCTGGGTCTTCTTTCTTTTTTAATGACGAATGCACGATCCTGTTTCGAATAATAAGTGTTATTTTAATCGGATCCACCTACCTGTTTTCCAGCTGGGAGCATTGCTGAAAAAAAAACTATGACTCAACTCTAAGTATTTTTTGCTCAGAATGAGACTTGAACTCATGACCTTTCATTGATTTACATGTCATGGTCATGAGTATCTATATCTTAACCAGTTGAATTTGAACCCATAACCTCTCATTTTATAAAATGGTTTATTTAATCATTAGCGGTCAATTGGTTTGGTAACAACATAACCGGAACAGCTTTCAATACCCAAAAACTGGTTATTAAACTAAACGGTAATATTGAAACCCAGTTTTTATTTTTCCTCGAAATAATTGGTTCGATTATTGTATGGGATTTTTTTTTAACTTTAACTGTTTTGTGCACCTCTAGGTTTCGATTTGAAGCCTATATCGGGGCACGTTTGTTCTACGATGGGAATCTAAGAATCTTTGACTTTTGCAATTGACTTTATGTTCAAATACATGACTTTATGTTCAAATACATGCCAATTTTCTTCGTTTTACATAAAAGTCGCATCAGGTGATTAGGAGAAAATAATAAATTGTTTTGTGTATTGACTTTTTTCTACATGAAAACTAATCTTTTATTTGAGCGTGAATATAATATAATTAATATTAAATTGCCCTAATTTACTAAGATCATATGCTTTTTATTTATATGGTAAAATCACGTATACGTTCGAGTATAAATATATTAAAATTTTAGACATTTACAATGACAAAGTTAACGTTTTCTATAGTAGTCGAGGATTTAAGTTTAAAAAAGATTTAAATGGTAGCCTAATGAGAAAATATTTCATCTAGCTTTAAACACTCAACAAGAGAATGCAACAAAAATGATTCACAAACTCACACAAAACGTGTGTTTTTTATTTTCTCTTTCTGAATGGTGTGAGCCGTGGTTGAGGGGTTGTTTGGAATGATGATGTTAGTAAAGAGTCGAGTATGCGGTGTGTGACATGAAGAAGATGCTAGTGAAGGTTATGATTATAGTTGTTGTGGTTATTAGCAAAGGGGTAGTCGATAACGGGGTTAGATGTTGTTTAATAATAACTTTAGTAATTAAAACTCAAAAGAATACTAACATATGTACTTTATTTGAGGACATAAATGTCAATGAATGTTTAAAATAACCAACCGTTATAAATCATCACACGTCACCCACATTTATACCATAAAAACTTAAAATACGCAATAGGTGAATTTATTAGTACATTTTTAGAGGGGTGTGTTTAAAGTTAAAAAGAATTATACTCTCTTAAAGTATGTTATTGGAAAAAATAATTCTGCCTTGAAGCACAAGCATAGAAAACTTTTTCATGTCCAAGTGTAACAAAAAAGTTATAATAATAACACTTTTATTTAATGCGAAATATATTTTCCTAGACATACTCTTTTTTCCAATAAGTTTTTGTTTTGTAGAGAGAAATAGAAACAGAGAGTGACTTGGGTCCTTCATATGTGGCTACACAAACAACAACACCAAAAGCTGTTCACACACACACACACACACAATCTTCTTCCCTTTAAACTTTGAATTCATCCTCCATTGATTATAAATTTCAAGGTAATTACATATTCTTTTTTTATTTAATTTGTGTTGTATACATGAAATTGTTCATTGTTATCTTCTACTGTTGGCTGT
Source organism: Flaveria bidentis (assembly GCA_018326385.1). Lineage (NCBI taxonomy): Eukaryota > Viridiplantae > Streptophyta > Magnoliopsida > Asterales > Asteraceae > Flaveria > Flaveria bidentis. The sequence goes on from BJCM01061771.1 coordinate 7,000, forward strand.
GAGTCTTGAATCTATAGTCATTATTTCTAAATACTGTTTTTATTATAATTGGATAGTAATTTGTAATCTAAAGGTAGAGGTGGTGATATGAGCATGAAAGATCGCAGTTAACATGAACTGAATATTAGTGCTACTTGAAACGGGTCGAGTTGATCTGTTTTTTTTCTGGATTCTTGTTATATGGTCATGGTATGGATTATGATCAGACGGGCCAGGTTGATCCGTCCATTTCTCGAGTTCAGTATATAGTTATGCTATGGATTATGAACAAATGGGTCGGGTTGAACTATCCATTTCTTGAATTATCAGATTGTTATGGTATATTGGTGCTGATTATGATTATGGATCGAGTGGATCATCAATTTTTTTCTACTTTGAAAATATTTCGTGTTGGGTCAGGCTGATCCAACCGTTTTTGAGCTCTAATATTAATCAAATGGGTTGGTTAATACGTCATTTTTTGAATCCTTGAATATTTATCGTATATTGGTATGAACTATGATTAAATGTTTCATGAGTCAGGTTGACACACAACAGACTTTTAGAAGTTTTAAGTCATTATGGACTTATGGCATGTATAATGATCAAATGGATTAGTCTATTTTACATTTTTACGTATTTAAACCATTTTTTTACCATTCAACTTTTTCTACTATTCTAAGTCTTTAACTCCTTTCTTTGGAACAAAGCATATGAGACAATTAAGAGTAATTGGGAAGTTAAATGATAAATAATGTATACAAATTTGTGTAATCATTTTGCACTTTTATTAATATCCCTTAGTGTTGTGAACTTGGTTGTTGGGAGTGGGGTTAGTTTGAATTAGGTGTGGAGTTTATTTGAAGGATTGTATTCTTGCCAAATAACCATTTTCAGTAACCACACTGCTATACAAGTTTGTAACTTGTGCTTTAGAAGTTGTAACTTTATCTTGATCTATGAGTTTCAACCAAGTGTAAAAAGGTAGATTTTGACTGTGCTTGTTTGTATCCTTTAAATGGGTTTTGATTAAATTGAGGATTTCATGATGACATCATTCATTGGTATACTTTTACATGTACATATATCATATATATGTCACAAAGCTTTCTTTCTCAAGTATTCCTTTATTGCAGGGGCTCTATCTAAAGGGTGATTTAGAGAATGCAACATCCCAAGACAAGGTATGACTTGCATCTTCTTTCAATATTATCATTGTTTTTTATCCGACTAGCCAATGGATCGGAACTCGCATGCAAAACTGGTCGAGTTGAGACTTTTGAACTGTTTTTTTATCAGCTAGATATGATGTCGAGTGAACTAGATTGGTGATTGGACTAGATTTTTATATAACGTCCTAATGTTTTTCCATCTAAAATCTCATTAGCTATTTGTTTATCGCTATATGCTTTTTAGTTTTATTCATTCCGGTCTATATACCACCACAAGATAAAGTTATTTAGATTAGTTATATATAATATTTATAATAATCATCTGACTTTTTGATCTGGTCTGACTAGCGGACCGGTAAAACATTCTGTTGATTTACGAAAATATTAAATTTTACTGTTAAGAAGACAAGGTAATTATGGTCATATACGTTGAGGATGTGCTTATTAAAAGCAAACTATTGCTTGATTTACTTGGAAAAACAGAGGTGGGACGACGGGATCGAACACAAAACCAAGAACCTCGGGGCCAAAAGCCGTTGACCATCGATGGCAACGATCTCCCACATCCGAGGTACGACACAATGATGCATAGATTGACTTATGTTATCTATACGAAAGATTTAGTTTATGTATGATATTTGTCGTGTAATTTAAATATGACAGAAAAAACAAGTTGGTAGAGTATCTGAATTGGAATTTCAACTCGCTCAACTTCAAGAAGAACTCAAGAAGACAAAGGAACAACTTAATGAATCTGAGTCGCATACAAAACGGGCTAACCATGAAGCCGATGAAGCCAAGAAGCTACTCGCGGCTATGTCATCCAAGCTTAATGAGTCCCAAAAACAGCTTGATGAGATTTGGGCTTCTGAAGAAGCCCGAATCCAAGAGCTCCGAAAAATCTCCCAGGACCGCGACCGGGCCTGGGAGTCGGAGCTCAAAGCCATCCAGAAACACTTAACCACGGCCATAACCGAAAACCAGAAACTCAACACCCGGATACAAAAAGTAGCCGAATCTGAAGCCGCTTACGCTAAACAAGCCGAAACAACTCATAATGAAGTGATAACACTAAAGTTAGAACTTTCAGAAACTGTTGATGTGATTGAAGAACTAAAGGTCCAACTAAATGAATCAAAAGATTCAGAGTCACAAACTTTGAAGCAACTGGAAAAGTTGAAACAAAAAATAGAAAAAGACAAAAGTGGTGAGGCGACGCGAGCTGTAGAGCTCGCGTCGGCTCTGGAGGCGAATGCAATGATGGAGAATGAGTTAAGGAGGCTGAAGGTGCAAACGGAGCAGTGGAGGAAGGCGGCGGAGGTGGCTGCCGCCATGGTATTGGGTGACGGTGACGGTGGTAGTGATGGTGGTGATGGGAAGTTTGTAGATTCTTTTGAATTTAATGTTATTGGTGAAAAGTCGAATTATGAAGATATTGGAGATGAATCATCAGTGAAGAAAACAAGTAACATGTTGAGGAAATTCGGGGTGTTACTAAAAAAAGCCCAAAAGTAGTACAAAAATTCCGGTAATTAATTATAGATTCAAATTTAATAGTTCACTTATTTAATATTTTGTTAGACTCAATTTTTATATTTTATTGTTTTCAGCGATTATTATTTTCAGAGAGCAAATATTTGTATACGATACATACATAAATGGTGTTACTTTTATGTTGGGGGTTTGAGTCTTCTAATGCATAATGATATGGATTTAAAAGTATATTATATTGGTGGACTTTTTTGTTCTAAAAAGAATTTTTTTCTAATCTTAATGCATAGTTTCATAAAACGATTAATTATAAATGTTGATTGAGTTATCACGTAATTTAGATCATTCATATTAGCATTACATTAAAAATCAATTATTACATCTACTCTTCAATTAAATAATATTTTTTATACATTTATTATTATTTTTTTAAAATCTACTTACAATCACTTTCAAAAAATTAATAGGGATGAACAATTTATTACCAAATATACAAATATACAAATAAATAATAATATTTTCTATTATGTATCAAATAGTAGAAGGATTAGTTTGTAATAAATGAGTAGTATAAGATGCATTTAGTTAGTTGTGGTTGTAATAAACAAAAAGTTCTTTATCATATTCGTGTGATTACCGATTGTATCTTAATATTTTTACTCTTTATCACTCATAATCATTCAATATAATATTTAAACACTCATAAATATAATCATTCAATATAATATTTAAACACTCATAAATATATAAAGAAACTGTTCTGAATACTTTTATATCACAATCATTTGAGCTTGAAATTATTAATGTGTATAATTTTTTAAAGGATAGATAAAGTAGTTTATTTGTATTTGAAGTGATAAAAAACAACAACGGTATGAATACGACATGCACTTATCTTGGTGTTTACCTCACTCATTTGCCGTTAGAAAGAGTGCACAATAAGATATAATTCTTATATTACTATTAAATAGTTGTATCCATATGTCTTTCTGATTAATGATTATAACCTAACTTTTGTCCAAAAAAGATTTATACAAATTTGAGTGATCGGAAGGATAAGTGTAATCAAGATTAAATCATAATGGTCTCTATTGAATAAGAAATATGTTTTTAAAGATATTTAAAATAAAAAATTAATATATTCGATGTTCCATTATAGAGATCATTTTCTCCTTATTTAGTTACCACTTAAAAAGTATCACAAATCACTAAATCTATACGCATAGAGCCATAGATCCTCGTAAGCGATCATATCGGACATTGATTTCTTTCTCTTTAATCACATATTCAAACATCACTCCTTCCATCGAAACGAGTCAACTCTTTCTCTCTTTTTGGCTAAAAGTCTTTATCGTTCTCGAGTGTTCATTGTTGAAGCAATTAAGTGATTAAGACATAAAGTCGTTTCACTTCTCATTGTTGAAGCAAGTGATTAAGGAAAAAAAAGACAATGCTCATATCAATGTTTTATTTGTGTTTAATATTGAAACAATTATGGATATAAACATAACGAAATGCCAACATAACCCTTCTAAACTTAATTATCTACATTACTGCTGCCAATGTCGTGTTTGGTAGAGATTTCTCGTATTAAAAAAAAATATGATTCAAGCCAAGACATGGTGTAATATGAAGTAATTTAAAAGTTAGATAAAAATATATTTGTTGTTAAAAAACAAAAGAAAAATAATAATAATAAACCACATTAATGTTTTCTCGTGTCTTTAAATTTTTTTTGGAGTCGGAATTTACCAATTTTTTTTAACTATCTTTGCCTTTGAAATGATGTCATTTCTTCAAGCTAAACGTATGATAAAATTAGCATTCTAACATAAAAAGTTATTTTGATTAATGTTTATTTTAAAGAGTTATTTGTTCTTGTATTATTACATTTCAACTTTAGGTAAACAGTTGTAATTTTCCATTGGTCCGTTGTAATGTATTAGTTATGAGTTATTGATTACGCTGCGCGTTTACTTAGGGCTACGAACGAACACGAAGAAGGTCTTTTTTGTGTTCGTTCATTAAAAATAAGCTTGTTCATAAATTGTTCGCGAATACTTACTGAACAAGATTTCTTGTTTATGTTCGTTTAAGAAGATGAACATGCTTATAAACTGTTCACGAACACTTATCAAACGCAAATGAACACACAAAAGCAAAAAACAAACACAAACAACTATTTATGAACATGATGAGCACAAAAAAACTAATGAAACAAAAACAAATACAAATGATTATAGATCTATTTTAGAATAAAATTTACATTTTTATTACAAACATTACACAAAATCAATCAAAAATAAATAAGTAAACAAAAATATCAAAAAATACATGATATAATAGTTAGAAAAATAAATGACGCAAAAATAAAAAATATAAATGAACACATTAACGTACATATTAGCAAATGGAAATTAACGAACATAAACGGATACATTATCGAACGTTCACGAACATAAATGAACGAACGCAACTTGTATTCATGTTCGTTTGTTTAACTAAATGAATGGAATTTTGTTGTTCGTGTTCGTTCATTTACTAAACGAGCGAACATAAACGAAATTCTCGCCGAACAATTCACGAACTGTGCATTAAATGTTCGGTTTGTTTGTAGCCCCTGTTTACTTCTTTTTTTACTTTCATTATCTATTCCTATTAATTCATTTTTCTATAGAGTTGTTTGATAAGTTTTTTGTGGTTTTTTTGTGTTTTCTATAGGGTTTGTTATGGGTGTGGTTCGAGGTGTGAAGTGGGGTTTTTTTTGTGGGTTTTTAGTGTCTGAACACGTGTTTTTTATGCATGGTTCGTTAGTGTTGTCTTTCTCCGAGTTTCTATTTTTTTTCTTTTGTTATCGATACCCTGACGATTCTCATTATTAAGGTTTAGGTTTTCCTTTTGTTTGCTCTTTTCGGACCTTTGAACTTTGTCGGTTTTCTATTTTGGACTGTGTCATCTTCTTACGACTTTGATTTTCGTTTGTTAAGTGTATGATGTTGGTCTTTGATTTAGTTTTTGGGTTTTGCATTTCTAGTTTGTTGTGGATTTAGGGTTTTAGTGTGTTTTACTTGGTGTATTTTACTGATTTTGTGATTTCGAATCTTAATTTCGATACGGTCTTGTGCGATGTGTGCTTTGTTCCGATATTTTAAACTTATTATTGTTTCTGATCATCTTTCTTTGCGGCTTTTTAGTTTATTTTTTTCATATGCTTTTTTTTATTAGTTTCTTTAATGTTTTATCGACCCCCTGCTTTGATCCTAGTTCTATTTTTTCTATTATGTTTTAGTTATTTTTTATTTATTTAGAGTCTAGTATCTAAGGTTCTAAGTTTCCTCTTATTTTAACTTTATAATTTATCACACTCACATTAAGTCACCGGTAAAATTTATAACTACGTAAAAAATGCTACCTCATCACCTGATCTCCTATACTATTTTCTTAATCGAAAATGTGCAACCCTAATTCGGATGATGAGTGTTATTTTAATCGTGCTCACCTATCATTTTCCCAGTCAAGGTTGCACCCTCAACCCTTGTAGAATAAAACATGTTGATGCTAAAAATATCTGGTTTAACTTTGAGAAATTTGCTCAAAATAAGACATGAACTCATAAACTCCCATTATTTAAATGTCATAAAAGCATTCACAGTCCATTCTCTATATTTCTATGAGTATGCTTCTTATATTATATGGTATGGTTATAAGTGGTTGTGACTGAAATATATGGTAAATTTATTGTTCAATTTGTATTTTGAGGAATTACTGTTCAAAACCATATAATGGTTTTAATATATTTTAAGTGATTGTGAGTGAAATAGAGAGAAAAAATAATGATAAAGTTAAAAATAAGAAAAAAAAATAGTAATTTTTAATATAATTATATAAATAAAAATAGAAAATGAATTCTAAATGCTCTAAGCAACTTACTTTAACCAATTTATACTAGTTTTGAAAATTGAACAATTAATTGGGCTTAAAAACAAGCGAGTATAATAACTAAAAAACGGGAGGCAGTCTGGGCCGTGGGCCGTGGGCCGTTATAGGGTATTTATTAATTTGACATCAAAGATTAATTTCCAAAGCCCAAAGCAAAAACGCAAGGCCCATTTAGCTACATTTCACACCCATATAAAACAACAATCGTAACACCATCTCTCAAGCCCTAGGGTTTTGCAGGCAGCCGCTTCATCTTCTTCAACCTTTCGCCGGAAACCTAGCCGCCGTCAGCCGATCACTCAATCGCGCAACCATGGGGTATGTATCACATACATCGATCCAATTCTTCTTCTTCTTCTTCTTCACCTAAAAAAGTTCATATTGTTTTGGTTGATGATCGAGATAGTTCTCAAACATGATTCACTAATTTCAGCTGATTGTTGTTTGAAACGGAGGTCATATCTCTGATTATTGTGTTTGTCAGCGGATTTATACTGTTTCCAGGATTGGTTTATGTGTTGTGTGAATGAAGATGTTTGCTAGATTGTTGTTACGAGTTACGAGCATTTTAGGTCTCAATCGTATAGGGTTTATAGTAATTAGAAACGGAAATATGAAGACTGTAACAGACTAATGAACATTGTAAGATTTGATTGAACAAGATGTTGATCGATTTAAGGTTTGATGATTACTGGACGTAACAAATTATTTGAAATGGAATTCAGGTCTCTGATCATTGTGTGTATTAGCAGATTTTTGCTATATTCACATTTCACTTGGGTTTTTTGTATTGGTTTGTGTGCTAATGAAGATACTTGCTAAATTGGTGTTACGAGTTATGAGTATTAGATTTTAATCGTCAAGGGTTGTGGTATTTAGAAACGAAATAACAATTATTGCAACAAACTAATGAACAGTAAATGGATTGATTGAATGTAATATTGATAAGTGTCAGGTTTGATGATTATATTGTAGGAAGACACATGGAATGGGAGCTGGTCGCAAGCTGAAGTCTCATAGGAGAAGACAAAGATGGGCTGATAAATCATACAAGAAGTCTCATCTTGGTAATGAGTGGAAGAAACCCTTTGCTGGTTCTTCTCATGCTAAGGGGATTGTCCTTGAGAAGATGTAATATGTCTTCTTTTTTTTAATAATTTCCAAAAGAATTTTTTTTTATCATATCTTGTTAATTCTAATTCTGATAAATTGGTTTCTTTCATACTTTCAGTGGTATTGAAGCCAAGCAGCCTAACTCTGCTATTAGAAAGTGTGCCAGAGTTCAACTCATCAAGAACGGAAAGAAGATCGCTGCTTTTGTTCCCAATGATGGTTGCTTGAACTACATTGAAGAAAATGTTAGTTTTATATTTCATTTAAATTAACATTAAACATTTTATTTTTGGCATTCTGCATTTTAAAAAATTAAGTTATGCTTGTTTGGCTTGTAATATATCAATCATATTGACAAGTTAGACCAATGTCACTGGATGCCACTTGCAATAGTTATCATAGACCTTGATTCACACATAGTCTTTCATTTGATTTTGCACAGTTCTCTTTATGCTCATACTTATTTTTATGAGCGAAATTGAGTAGAAATGCGTAAGTTTTTGATGGCTATGTAAGTGGGATTGCTCTTTGGCAACAAAAGTAAATACACGAGTACCACATTGAATTGATAAAGTTCAATTTGTCTTTACTTTTACAGGCATTTTATGTTTTTTTGATCTGTAGTTGGAAATTTTCTTTTACGTGACAGGATGAAGTTTTGATTGCTGGATTCGGTCGTAAGGGTCATGCTGTGGGAGATATTCCTGGAGTTAGATTCAAGGTTGTGAAGGTTTCTGGTGTCTCTCTCTTGGCTCTCTTTAAGGAGAAGAAGGAGAAGCCAAGATCTTAATTATCCAGAGGTTTTGTATCAGGTCATCTTGATTTTGGTCTGTTTGTGAAAGAGTTTAAATGCTGGTTTTGTTTTAGCTTTGTGTTTACAGAGGGCAGACAATTGGTTGTTCTCAGTTTGTACTGTGATTTTGGTAAACACATTTTTATTTAGACAACTTTTTCTGCTTATTTTTTTATTGCATTCATTTTGTTAGTGCATGGTTTATATTACTTCCATGCGTGCCTCTAAAATATTGATCGAATAAAGTCAATAACTGCTAAAGTCAACATAGTTTAACAGGTTAAAAATCTTAGTATTATTAGCTGCAATCAGTATTGCAAAAATCGGCTCTAGATGCCGATTAATCGTCAATTAATCGCAAATCGGGAGTCCATGTTGATGGTATCATTTAATTGGAAGTATTAATCGGTAATCAGTCAAAATCGGACCTAGGTGGTCTTAATTGGGCAAAAATTGGAATCTCCGGCGAATTTCTGGTAGGGTACTGGTTGGATTTCGGCGACTTTCAAAAGTTCCGGCCAAAACTTCAAAAATCTGACAAAAACTTAGAAAATCCGGCCAAATATGTATATTTATATATAAAACTGAAGTTTTTTATTAAAATTATATACTAAAATGTGTGTATTTATATATAAAACTAAAATTTGTATATAAAAATTTTAATCCGATTAATTCCTAGACTCGACTAGCATATAATGATTTTTACAACATTGGCTGCAATTTTCCATCGGTGGAGGTTTAGTGAAGTTTTAGCAATGTTAAAGTTCTCCGAAAGAACTCTTGTGATAATGGAAACAAATATTTGAGCATGTATAGAAGATCATGAAGAAAGTTTCAATTAATGGATTCTTAGTGTTATATCTACAACAGTGAATAAAGGTTCTTAGAGAAGAGCTGTGTTTTTCATCTTTTTTTTTGTATTTTTCATAACCATTTAACTCAATTTTATCAAGAAGTTAATAATTGGTGATAAATTCAGTTTAAAACTTTGTAGGAAGTGATACTTCTGCCATTCACCCGCTATTTATTTTCAAGATAATCTTACAGCATCTCAGAATATTAATCTTATTACCTTTAGAAACACGAGATTCACACAATGCCAAAAAGATCACCAGGCTTACACGTTAGTAGAGTAGGTGAGTATATTTCTCAACATGTTCTATTCATTATTTCGATAGTCACTACTGAACCCACACTTTAAGCATGTTTCCAAATATTATTAGCTCGTTTTCTTTGTAGTTTTATTTGCTTAACTAAATAAAATACTATTTAGAATTGTAAATAGAAACGAGTAAATATTTGTTTCCAAAAATTGTAAAGATCACCACACTTTAAGCATGTTTCCACATGAAGATGTGGTAAAGTGTTTTGTTTTCTAATCAAAGATTGTGAGTTTAAATCCTACAAATTGTAAATATTTAAAATGTGCGGCAGTTTTAAATAAGAGATTGTTTGTCTACCGGTCAATAAAAGATAATTATTATTAGAATTCAAGTTTAGAACGAGTAACTAAAAAACTTCTAAACCTACTCCTAATTTCCTAAAGTTACACAAGCGTCCATCACTGTAATAGAATCCTTATATGACACTAGAACATAGATAACTAGATTAAGTTACATGCTCGAGCCAACAGACATTTTGTCATAAGTCTCGATTTTTAAATACAAAATTACTTGTTACAAAGTCTTTTTACGTAATTTTTCAGTTCATCAATGTGGCACATCAAACCATCCTATAATATTAAAGCATCTAAATATCTAATAATACATGAAATACTGTAAGCCTATTTAAGCTTAATAAAGATGCATACAGTTACAAAAAAGTTATATAAAAAAACATAGAAATTAGTGGCACGCCAGCATTTGCATTTAACTCGGGCAAAATAGGCAAAGTATGTCTGTATGAAATGAGCCATGATTTCGTCAAGTCTTCTAATGTCAATCGGTGGCTTCTGACAATAAATTAATCTCCCATAGATCAATAGCATTTGCAAAATCTTGTAACTTGCCTTTCATCTATCTACAATTAAAATAATGGTCATTATATTTGAAATCAGAAGGTAACCCGTTTTAGTTGACATTTGACCCTTTCATCCATCTACAACTGTAATCATGAACATTATATTTGAAATCAAAATATCTAGCAAAGGTTTTTCTTAGCTAAAGTTTTTTCTTAGGTGCAGCTTCTTGATCTCATGGGATAAAGATAAGGTTTTCTCTCATCTCACCCTCTACAGACCTTACTATTTAGATGAGATAATTGGGTATGTCTGTGTGTTTATATTGGAAATCAAAAGGTAACCAGTTTAATACTCGAAATTTGACACTTTTAACATAGCCTGTCCGACCCCACCCAATTGTCAACTCGAGCAAATACGTACAATCTATAAGAAATAATCATTCCTAGCAGCATATAGTCATGTCACCAATAAGATATCTGGGATTCTAAGAGTAATGCAATCATATACATACAGATTTGTAAAATATGAGCTCTACAAGCTTGCACAATGCACATACTGATAAACATAAGAGTCAAAGACACATTCATTTTCAAAATAATGCTCACATGTAAAGAAAGAACTAAAAAAGTAAGGAATTCGGATAAAGCTAGTTCAAACTCACAAATAAATATTTACCAAAAGGAAGAATGAATATAAGTCATACCTCAATTAGGAGACTCATCATTATTTGATTTCTGGGATTCCTTCTTTAGGATTGATGGTGACTCGGATATTTGTTTGGCAATTCTACATATACTGTCACCAACTCTAAACAGTTTTTTTGGAGATGCAATGGATGACTTTTTATCATCAGTTCCATTCTCATTTTCCTCCTTAAAGACATTATCATCAACGGTTGGTTTTTTGCTACCTTTTTTACTTCTTTTTACACTTGAGTTATCCTTTTGGGTCATGTTTGTCAAACTTTTTTCTTTCTTGCGTGGCATCGAATCATCACTGTCACAAACATCCGGCTTCCTTTTTTTAGATGAAACTTTTTTACCTACAGAAGCTGGTTTTCCACTCCCATTTTCTTCATTACAGACATTATCATCTGGATTTTTGGTAATATTTTTTTTACTACGTTTTACACTTGAGTTACACTTTTGGATCATGTTCGTCAAACTTTTTTCTTTCTTGCGTGGTACCGAATCATCACTATCACAAACATCCTGCTTCTTTTTTTTAGAAGAAACTTTTTTACCTGCAGAAGCTGATTTTTCATTCCCATTTTCCTCCTTAAAGACGTTATCATAAGGAGTTGCTTTTTTGCTAATAGTTTTTTTGCTACTTTTTACACTCGAGTTACCCTTTGAGGTCACATCCATCAAACTTTCTTTCTTGCGTGGAACCGAGTCATCACTATCACAGATATTGGCCTTCCTTTTTTTAGAGGAAACTTTTTTACCTACAGAAGCTGGTTTTTCATCTTCAACAACCTTATTTTCCCCCGTTAATGGAAGCTCAGATTCATCTTCTAACTTATTATCTAGTGCATCCAAGATATTTTGTGCTTGAAACTGATAATAGCCTTTCCAACGAAAGAAAGCCAATAACTGAGTTCTCACAGACAAAACCTCCAGTCTATTAAATCCATTAAAATGTTCTCTAGCTAGCTCTTGCAGAGATTGAACAGCTTTCACAGGCTTAAAAGTAGAAACAGTCGAAAATCTATCACTGCCATCTATTTTGCTGGCTTCTTCCCTTATTCCAGAATTAACAAAAACTTGGGACTTAACTTTCTCACGTACTCCTTTGGATATGCAAGAACACACCAATCCAAAGTCAACACGCCTTGAAACCTCATCCAAAGCAGAATCCACAGCATGCAAAAACGCTTTAGAGTTACTTTGTTTTTCCAATTTATGGAAATTTTTCCTAAATGGCTTGATGTTGGATGCTTTATTCCATGCAAAAGTTTGATCCCCAAAATAACCAATAAAATATCCTTTCTTGTTGGAGTATTTCTTAGCTTTATCAGTTGAAGAAGATGGATCAAATACCTGACCAGGCCACCATGGATAGTTCTTTACCTTCGCCCAAACTATATCTGTAACCTTATATTCACCTTCTTTTTCCTCATTGTTAACCTCATTTTCATCAGAAGCTTTCTCAATGTTCTCTGCTACAATCCCTTTTTCATCCCCAGACAACCTAGAATCATTAATTGAACCCTGAACAGTAATATCACCACCTACATTCTGATCTTCGTATGGCCTTATAGATAGGGTTTCAGTTTCTGAACCTACTGTGTGAGCCCCAATCTTATTCCCGCTGGCTGCGTCAATGTCTTTATCATTCAGCGCTAAAGATGAAACTACAGCTTCTGAGATTGATTTATCCAATACTAGCTCGCTATTCTCAATTACAGTCCCTGTTCCATCTCTAGAAACCCTGGCATCATGAACAGAATCCTGAGCGACAGCATCGCCCCCTTCATCATGATCAGAAGTTTCCATTGCTAGGGTTCCAGTCTTTGATTCTAACAAGTCAGCCCCAGTCTCAGGCGGTACAGGTGAAGCTACAGCATCTGAGCTCGAGACATCCAAAAGTTTCTCATTGTTATCCATTCTAACCCCTATTTCATCTCCAGAAACCCTAGCATCACCAACTAAATCCTGAACTAGCTCACTGTTCTCTACAATCCCAATTCCATCTCTGGTAACCCTAGCATCATCAACTGAATCATGAGCAACAACATCACCCCCTCCATCATGATCAGAAGCTTCCGTTATTAACGTTCCAGACTTCGATTCTAACAAATCAACCCCAATCTTATTCATTACAGCAGGCGGTACAGAAGCAACCACAGCATCCAAACTCGAATCATCCAAAAGTTTCTCATCTTTATCCATTACAACTCCTATTTCACCTCCAGAAACCCTAGCGTCATCAACTAAACCCTCAACAGTAACACCACCAGCAGACGGTTCCGTCGCTAGGGTTTCCGTTTTCGAATCTAACGACTCAGCTCCTACCACAGCCATAGCACCGCTACTTACAGCAATATCACTGTTACTCGGTGGTTCTGATGAAACAACAGCATCTGAGCTCGATTCAACAGCACCGACGTTCGTAGACATTGATAAACAATCTACTAGTTACACCATAAACTATAAATCGAAAACCTTATGGATCGTACAAGTGAGCTAATCAATAACTGTGTTTGACGAACAGATGAAAATGGCGATTAGAGGTACCTGATGTGAGATCGATAGTCTTCGTGGAGAAATATATGAATCAACTATGAAGACGCTTACGGAGTTACGGGGTCAATATTGCTAAGTTTGACTCTTACTCTAGGGATCATGAGTCCATATTCCAAACCATGATTTTAACATATCATCGTGTTGTGATATAGATGGTGTTCAAATTTCACTTTTTGTTATTGGGTAAACTGATGAGCCGCGCGTTGGTTGGTTTCTGTAGATTTTTTTGGACGGGAGTGTTGTAAGCCGGGTAATGAGTTTGGAAGTGCTTAGTTTTTGTTAACCGAACAATGTTTCGAACTAAACTTGGGGCGGGAGTACTTCAAGCTGGTTAATGAGCTGCATTGGCTTTTGTAGTTTTTCTGAAGCCGTGAGTCATGACGTTTCAAACCCTTATGTCCATCTATGTTTTCGCTTGTCGTGAAACGAATGTATAATTTACTAGTTATAAAAAATGAAAATATTTGTTTTTTCTCTAATAACAGATAAACTAACGTCTTGAGAAAACTATTGTTTATGGTTAAATATAGAACTTTAAAATATAAAGAAAGATAAAAACGCTGTAAAGGTTTATATTGTTTTTAATAAAAGTACAATGATGTTGTATCAAATTATATTATAACTAAACCACCCAGACTTAAATACGTCATCGCAAACTCAACAACGATTCGATAACAAATTCCAAGGGTTGTTTAATGAAAATTTTAAATGGTGGTACAAATTTCAAGGGGCTATGATTTGACATTAACTGCAAATGAAGGTTTTTATCGTATGCTTAAACGAGTGTTTGGCTTGCAAACAAGCGTTTTACGTTTGTTTCAAATGGCCATTTATAGATGGCGTGATATTAGACTAAGTTTGATATTCATATAGTTGATCTCTTGTTTTTTTTATTTTATTAGGTGTGTGTATTACATTTTCAAATTTTATACGTAGGATCGTATATGGTTGTTCATTAGATAAAATATAATGGTTTATTCAGATTGCAATTTTCAAATTTGAATTTTTCATGACCCCGTTTGAGTTTTGATCCTATTTAATTTATGGGTGTTCTTATTCGATCAAATTTATTCGACTGCAATTCGAATAGGATCTAATGTACATCAAATAATTCGAATTAAACTGCATAGCCCGAATAAAACCAGACAATACAGTAATTTTCCTTGTTCTAACAAGCACACCACCATACCCCTTATCAATCTACATAAAGATAACATGATCAGTTTAACTATTCTATAAAACACTAATAAATGATTATTAGTGTTCTCATATGCCGTAGACAATCAATTGTATGCTGAAAAAAATATCCTAACAATTGTATGTTGGAAAAGTAACAATTCTATGTTAAAATGAAAAAATATATCAATAGTTATGGCTTGCTATTTGAGGCTATTGTATGTATGTGCAACCGATGTTAACATTGGTGGATTTAGTGTCCAAATGGGAAGATCCTGAATGTTTTAGATTTAAATGAACAACAAAAATCTATAATTCAAGAACACATACAAACTGTAGTGTTTATTCATTCACTATAAGTGTGCACATTAATAAATGATTTTTGACTATTAGTTAATTGTTAACAACATAATCGAGCTTACTAGTTTCAAATAATAAATTTGTCTGGTTGAGAGTGGATGCATATGTCATATCATTTAAAAAACACATAGTTAAAGTCTTATTCAGATAAACAAATATTCGTATAAACCTAATAATTTAAATTCATAGCAACTAAATCTAAAATTTGAATAAAGAGTTCGGATTTAGATGCGATCCCATCTGAATGCAAATTTTGATCGGGTTTTTATAAACTTCAGGCACTATCCGGATTACCGTTTCTGTTATATTAACGACGTTTGAAACCACCCTTAGTATCCGAGTCGAGTGAGTCTTTATGAAACAATATGTCAACCGTCCATCTTCTCGATTGTGAGTTATATATTCCCGCCAAAATCAAACAAAATAAGTTCTAACGAATCTGCGATAGAAAACCCTCGAGACGACGACGATGATGACGAGTGCCCAGAAGCGAAAGTCGACCACCGAAATCACACAGATCTTAGCTAAATACTTCCCTCAAATCGACTATACACATGGTGACTCGAAGAAGAAGCTGAAACTCACTTCAAAACTCTATGAACAATTTTTCTCTACTCCTATTGGATCAGACTTCATCTCCCAGGTATCTGTTTCAATTACTTATGTATACAATTACATTTTATAAAATGGATAATTTTGTCTTCGATGTTTAATTTTGCTACAAAGTCAGTTGTGTAGCGAGTGTAAAAGGAGTTTATAGGGTAAATACTAGGGTTTGTTAATCGTTACAGTTCAAGGTTGTATGTAAAGAGTACTCTGTTGGTTTTAGTTGAAATTCGATTCGTTTGTCAAGCTAAACCTTTGATATGAACTCAGAATTTTAGTTCATTATTTCGAGTAAATCATGTGCAGCAATAAGGGGTGTTCAAAAACCCTTGTAACCTTTGATAACACACCTCGCACTCTGGCAGCAATTTTATCACTAAGTGAAGTTATTGCTATTAGGCAAACGATCTGGAAACTCACAACTCACACAATGAGTTGAAATTGCATAGATTTTCAAAGTGAAGTTATTGTCAAATGGGCTTTAGATCCTTCCGCGAGTATATCATTTTCTTGCAATATTGTTTTTAATGTGTTACAAACAGGTGAAGAGAGAAGACATCTTGTTCATTCTGCCAATTGATTTCCAACATTTTCGAAAAGTATGCATGATAGAAGAATTTTACGATGCTCTAGAGGGTAATCCCAAAGAAGCTCTGTATTGTATGAGTGCTGCAGTACACAAGGTAAAATAGCAGTTGTTTGTTTATTGAATTCCATGTCATTCAATGCATTTTTAAACTTGATTATCAGCTTCTGGTTGATATCATTCAATCCAAATCAAACGATGAAGAATGGGATGACGATGCAAAGGTGAACATCCGCTTGCACAACCACCCGGAATCAATGATTGCTTTGAAGAACCTGAAGGCAGCTTACATTGGTATCTTTAGTTGTGCATTTGTTTAATCCCACTATGAATTGAATCTATGTTATGTAATTCACTATTTTGTAGTATAATTTACTCATAATATTGCAGAAAGGCTTGTTTCTGTGCGTGGCACTGTAGTAAAAGTTAGCACGGTCAAGCCTTTGGTGGTACAAATGAGTTTTGCATGTACCAAATGTGGGACTACTATTGCACGGGACTTCCCTGATGGGAAGTTTTCACCTCCTTCAGTTTGTGTAATACATGGATGCAAAAGCAGAAGTTTTAACCCAATTAGATCCAGTGCACGACCAATAGATTTCCAGAAAATAAGGTATGAATTTTAAGAGATAGCTTTGTATTGTTTTTATTCTTGTGTGACCCCGTAGGATGATCTGTAACTTTATATTTATTCGTATAGAATTCAAGAGCTGGTGAAATCTGATCATGAAGAAGGCCGGGTTCCCAGAACTTTGGAATGTGAATTGATTGAAGATCTAGTAGACCTTTGCATCCCTGGAGATGTTGTGACTGTTACTGGTATAATAAGGGTGATTAACAATTACATGGATATAGGAGGAGGTTGTTTTCTGCTCCCTATGGGCTATGCACTAATTATTTTCTTAAGTTTTTTATTTCTTTTCATTTTGATACTTGAGTTCAATTTCCTTATCAATATAGTTATGTGTTAGGAAAATCAAAGGGCAGGAACCAAGGATTATATTACTTGTATCTAGAAGGAATTTCAGTTAAAAACTCCAAATCACATTCTGAGCCTGAGAATTTGCCAGACACAGAAAATGTGACTAAAGCTACAGAATTGTTGGACTTATATTCTTTCAGTCAAAGGGATTTAGAGTTCATATGTAAATTTACCTCAGAGCATGGTTCAGATGTATTTCGTCAAATACTGCAATCCATTTGCCCATCCATCTATGGGCATGAACTTGTTAAAGGTACTTAAAATCATATACTTCATTTATTTTATATATCTATTACAGTAAGTTTAGCCTTCCGGAAGAGTAATATGATAAAATGCACAAGTTTGTTCATCCAACACTTATGTAAAAGCTTGATATCTAATTGCTGATTAGTTCATCTTTCAATATTCACTACTTTTACCTCACTTTGTTACCGTTGGTGATCAAGTTATGCAAAGTTATAGAGGGGTCATGTGACACTAATCAGTATTTTTACATTGAACAGCTGGAATTACGTTGGCACTGTTTGGAGGTGTAAGGAAACATTCAATGGATCAGAATAAGGTTCCTGTTAGAGGAGACATTCATGTGATAATTGTTGGTATGAGGTTTTCTTATTTCTTTTATCAGTCTGTTAATCAAAGTTTTACAGGCATTTAGTGTTGTATTTGTTTATAATCTTCAATTTGATGTTGTTCTTAGAAAGGCTTGAGTTCTCTTAAAAATTTCTATAATCTCTTGCCGTTCTTTTTTAACAAACACATGAATTCCACAGATAATGTTTTTTCAAGAAGATAACTTCAGGCTCATACCTTTCTTATATCTTTCTTCATCTGTTTGTTAATTAAACTTTTACATGCCTATAGTGTTGGATTTGTGTAAAATCTCATGATTTATTATAGTACATTAACCCAGTGGATGCCATTTGTTTCATGTTAGGTGATCCTGGACTAGGAAAAAGTCAACTACTGCAAGCAGCAGCTTCAGTTTCACCACGAGGTATATACGTTTGTGGAAACGCCACAACAAATGCTGGCCTCACAGTTGCTGTGGTTAAGGATTCAATGACCGGTGACTACGCTTTTGAAGCAGGTACATGTTTGTTCTTTCACATGTTCTTAGATCAATTCCATTATTATGCTTTCCATTAAGAGAAGTTATTGATTATTAAGCCTTGCCTAAGTGATACCGACAAGGTTTATTTTTAATGTATATGATCTCCTTAATCTTTGTTTTAATTCAAAGATTTGGATTCTTAGTGTGATAAACATGTTTCTATAATCATAACAAACCCATCAAGTTTTTATGTAAGAACAACTTAAGTGTTTGCAGATCAACCCAAGCAGGCCTGTTGACCTGTTTCAACCTAAACCCATTTCAACCTGTAACAAGACCCCCTGATCCCACCTGTATTGCCAGCTCTAGCTTCTGAGTTATAGTAGCTGTTAAACACAATCTTCACTTAAAGGAAACATCTGCATGATGATGTTTTATTATAGTATATTCAAGAAGTTAAGCAGTACCAAAACCTTGAAGTTTTTGTGTCACGCCACCATTCCAAATCTGGATGTGTAAAGCAAAATAATGAATCCAGATACATATTAGACTTATAACATTGTTACATAGCTAGGTAAGGTTGCATATCTGAGGTGTTATGTTTTTCAACAGGTGCTATGGTACTAGCAGACAGGGGATTATGTTGTATTGATGAGTTTGATAAAATGTCTGCAGAACACCAGGTTGTTATTTTAGTTATTGCCATGGAGGCTTCACATAGACAAAAAAGGTTAATTTTACATTATAAGATAAAGTATTTTCTGATTTTATATGTTATAACCATCACAGTCTCTACTGGAGGCTATGGAGCAACAGTGTGTCTCAGTTGCCAAAGCAGGACTGGTAGCAAGTTTATCAGCTCAAACTACTGTTTTAGCAGCAGCGAACCCTGTTGGGGGTCATTACAAGTACTCACCAGTTTTATTATTATAATTCTTAGTTATCACTTGAAATTTTTGTCATTTTGCTTATCAAGGATTTTGATCTTAATTGCTTACAGCCGGGCAAAAACTGTGAATGAGAATTTGAAAATTAATTCTGCTTTGTTATCACGATTTGATTTGGTTTTCATATTGCTTGACAAGCCTGATGATCTACATGACAAACGAGTTTCTGAACACATTATGTCAGTAAGTCAACTCGGACCTCTGTTTTGACTTTTGATGCAACACTGAACACAAACCAATTAAATTTACATGTGTTTTCACAGAATCAAGGTGTAACATATATTTTTTTTTTGCAGCTGCATGTTGGCAGTGGGGGTAGTTCACAAACTGTTAAAAAACTTACAGGTGTTTATTTTTCTGTAAATCATTTCACCCTGTGGGTTGTTTAACTGTAAAGATTGATTAGTTTTAAGTAGTGCAGCATCTCAAAGCGTTAACAGCACAGATCTGAATGTAAAAGGTGGTTCATTAGTCTCGAGGCTAATGCTTAATTCCAGAAAGGACAGTGGTTTTGTTCCATTACCAGCCCCGCTTCTCCGTAAATATATTGCTTATGCAAGAACTTATGTCTTTCCAAGGTGAACTAGTGCATCATTCATGATGGGAGGGTCGGGATGGGTCACAGGTTATTTCTGTATGGTCATGTTTAAATTTAACCTTGTTTTGATATTAGGATGTCAAGAGCAGCAGCTAAAATCCTGCAGGAGTTCTACCTAAAACTTAGAGACCGTAGCACTTCTGCTGATGGCACACCAGTAACAGCAAGACAATTAGAAAGTCTAGTAAGATTAGCACAAGCACGTGCCAGGGTGGATTTGAGAGAAGAAATAACTGTTGAAGATGCTATGGTAAGTTCATCTGTGTAATTCCAAAAGTTATGGCAGTAAGTAATTGATGACATGCATAATTATAAAGTTGACTTTTTGGGTCAAAATTTTTTGTTCCCTAGGATGTTGTTGAAATAATGAAGGAATCCTTGTATGATAAGTGTGTTGATGAGCACGGACTTGTGGATTTTGGTCGGAGTGGTGGGATGAGTCATCGCAAAGAAGTCAAGCGATTCCTGAGTGCACTGAACAAGGAATCAGAGTTGAAACAGAAAGACTGTTTTTCTATATCAGTAACAACAACAACTAAACGATGTTATAAAATTATTCTTGATTAACATGGAGAACTAACATTTTGTATTACTATTATCAGGAAATATTCAATTTGGCTGATAGGATTGGGTTAAGAGTTCCGGATGTTGACACATTTGTGGAAAATTTAAACTATTATGGCTATCTAATCAAAAAGGGACCGAAAACATATCAGGTAAAAATTTGGAAAAAATTGGATTTGCACCAAGTAGCGACTCAGTGTTCTCTATAGAAAAGTTAATTTTAAATTGCATGCCATAAAATAAGTCTAATCCAAACTTTTCATTCTCTCTTTCAGGTGCAATCTTCATCTTATTCATCATCAAGGTCAACACACTAGTTCAGGTTTGTAATTACATGAATAATGTCGTCATCAAAGAGGAAAAGAAAGTTCCATAAAGTATTCTTTAAGCTAGGGATATTTATGGTCCGGCTTGTCTGGTTTTGGCGAAAATTCTGGGCCGAACCGCTAATTACGGTTTCAAGGACTTGCAAACCAAACTTGCTAGGTTGGGTGGGTTGGCCGGTTTGGTCGGTGATTTAACTTTTGGTTTGGGGATTTGAACAGGTCC